>PVKA01039509.1:0-19444 GCA_004027165.1 Ctenomys sociabilis
TTTTTTTTTTTTTTTTTTTTTTTTTTTTTTTTTTTTTTTTTTTTTTTTTTTTTTTTTTTTTTTTTTTTTTTTTTTTTTTTTTTTTTTTTTTTTTTTTTTTTTTTTTTTTTTTTTTTTTTTTTTTTTGTGGAACCTGGCATTGAACTCAGGCCCTTGCACTTGCTAGGCAAATGCTTATTCTATTGAGCCATCTCCCTGGTCCTCTAGTTATATTTCTATAACCATATGGGTTTCATGTATGTTTCTCAGTCTTTTGTACTTCACCCAAAGCCTACCCCATCACCCTTCTTATTTTTGTGTGCACAATAACGAATGGAATATCGTATATATTTTATTTATTCTATTTGTCAAATTTTTCTGTTCTCTGTTCTTTCCATCAACTCAAAAAAGTGGCTATAATGTTTTACATTTTTCTTGTCTGGAAAAATAAAGACTCAGCTAAATTGTCTATTTCCTGTGAACATTCATTTATTTCTACTCTGAGTAACTGAGCCTAAAACAAGTCCTTACTTTCATCTTTAACATAGTTTTATGAACTCAGACTTCATTTCCAGAAATAAGGAGCTTCCAGTGTTTTCTCACACTCAGAATTTGGCTTATCACTGCTTCTAGTCTTCAATACTTGACTCTTTCTTTAGGAAATGAGAACCGATATTTATGCCTTTGTATAATTCTGTGCCTACAACTTTATATACTCCAGGGCTATATTCCATTATATCCTTACCACTCTCTGTTTTTATTTTTAGTCAAAACGTTCTGCTAAGATATTCTTTCCCACCATTTTACATTTTCAGCTAGCCAACCAACTTTCTTACTTTAGAACTTCACCTGGTTTCTGATTTAGGCAGAAGATCACAAATTCTAATATTATATTATCTTTCAGACAGAAAAGACTATTTTATCTAATTTAACTTACTTTCTCCACAGTAGTATTTTCATTTTCCTCAAAGAGAGGGACAAGATTATGCTCATTAACTATTAAACTCTAGAAACATTGAAAGAGCCCAAAACTGGCACATACCAGGTGTCAAGAAATCAGTAATTCAAGATTCTTACATTCAGGAAAGTCACAGTCTAGTCAGTGGCAAAGATAAATAATTGATATCATACTTTGCTTATTGCTGAGACGAAATACACAATACCAACAAGTTAAGGGAAGCAAGATTTATGTGGCTCACATTATAGTGGTTTGAGTTCTTAATAGGCTGGCTCCAAGGCTCCTTCTGTGGAATGGCATATAAACATTGTGCAGGAGAAAGAATTCATAGCAGGCAGAAAGCAGCAAAGCAAAAAGGGATTATCACAGCTCTTTTTATTCCCTATATCTTATCCAGGCTAATTAGAGAGGGTAGAACTCATGCCCTTAACCCTAGTGCTCTCCATCCCAGCATTGCACCATGAGTCAGACGCATCATACCTCTGGAAAGGACCCACCTATGACTGCATCAGGCTTTAGTGGGAATATCTAGTCACAAGCAATAATAATTGCCAAATACAAAGATAAAGTAATTTTACTTAGATGGAAATCCTCAGGAAACATACAACCCGAGATGTGGGACTTTCTTGACAAGAGAAAACTTGAGTTGGACCTAGCAGAAAAAAAAAAAAAAAAAAAAAAAAAAAAACCTTGAAATTACACAAACTTTAGAAAGAATATATTTATGAGAACATGGTGAAATTTAGTTTAAGGGGGAGAAGTTACTATAGGAATAACTGTAAAAATGTCACTTTTATACTTAAGAAAGCACGGTATGGTGATTGTGTGGTTTATTGGCGAGGGCAGCCTTATTACTTTTAATGCTATAATTTTCACAGGGTCACTGTTCTACTTTTTCCTGTTATATTTGTTACATAAAACTGTACTTCTTCCCTTCTACTTGAAAAACTGAAAATGCCAAGAGAGGAAGCTTCTTTCAGATAATCACATATTTTCCATAAGGAAAATTAAACCCTCACATATCCACTTCACTCTGCCTCTCTCCTTCTTTCATGGCTGCTGCTCCCAGGTCAACTCCTTCTTTCCTTTTCTTCTTGTTTCCACATGCCCTTTCCTGTAGCCCTAGTGGTGCAATGAAGACTAGGATGACCTATCCTGCGCTTCTGGTTCAAGTTATTGCAACTCAATGTATAGACTGATAATTTTCTAATTTTCTTTCATTAATAAATATTTTAACCCAAAGAAATCTGTCCTCATTTAAAGGCACAAGAAGTGCCCAGAAAACCAGGATGCTTCTCATGTACTATGGTATGAAGAAGCACAAACTACCCAAGCTCTGATGAATTGTATTCTACACCTAGAAAATCAAAGAAAATGAACCCAATCAAGAGGTTGGAAAATGAGGAAGTTGAGGGGGCAGGATGATGACTCATGCAAGCAGGAGTTGATTAGAATATTGACTAGAAAGCTGCATCCCTCTGGCAAAGCTGCTACTTTTTGCTATGATGTGCTTAAGAGCAGAGACATTGCTGAAGTTAGGAGATGAGAAGAGGTCACCATGGGCTCCCACCAATAAGGAGTGGGAGTGCAGACTCTGGAACACTTCAGAGGCTCATGCTGGCTGTAAAAGGCAGCTCACTGTACACAATGTGAAATTTTCAGCCTCACACCCCCTTCTCTGGCAGGGCCATGGCTTGGCCCCCATTCAAGAATAATGAGGACATTTCTATACTTGTCACTCCAGCTTGGCATTAGTGCACAGCTGCCCTATCACACACAGATCTGCTCCATACCCATAAATGAGTTCCAAAACAAGAGGGTCGTCATGCTGGGTGACATGTGTGCCTTCCGAGGCCTCAGAGCTTGCCCAGCCTTCACAGCCTTGATCCAAATGTGGCACTGAGCCAATGCCTGAGATACTTGTTTTTAATCTATTGGATGGTTTAAATTTAAAATGAAAAAAATAAGAGTGAATTAGGACACAGACTATATAACCAGCTCTTGAACTCTGAGGTCCATGTCCTTCCTATATCAGCTTGGATGAGACAAGGACCCCAACATAAATGTCCTATGTATTTTTGGAGACTGCATCTGAATCTGTATCTTACCTTCTGGGTCCAATGGCTGGGAAAAGAGGTAAAAACATTGTACTGCAAGTTTTGGATAACAGTGAAATAATTCTTAGGGCCAACCAAATAGCTCAGCAGATTAAAGCCCCTGCTTAGGCAGACACAGTGGTAGGGGTTCAACCCTTGGGAGCCCCACCCCCAAGGCATGATGAAATGGTGACTGAGACTGGGAGTAATTGCATGCCTGTAATCCCAGCTCTTGGGAGGCTGAACACAGGCAGATCACTATGAGTCTGATCTACATAGTGAGACACTATCCCCTGTAGACACTGTACTAAAATACAAAAAAAAAAAAAAAAAAAAAAAAGAAAGAAAGAAAATAATTCTTGAAGCTTCTATGGTTTTTATCCAACAGGAGTATGGAGGCCATCACAGAGGATATTCAAAATTATCCAAATTAGAAAATGATGGGCTGGGGAGATAACTCAGTGGCATAAGTACCTGCCTAGCAAGTGCAAGATCATGAGTTCAGTCCCAGGTACAAAAAAAAAAAGTGCTGTAGAAATTGGTCAGTCCAACTTATTCAATTTCATTTGACTCCGATAATATCCTAGAGTTATCATCCAGTCTGTCTTTGGATGCTTCCAGGAATTGGCTGCTCATTTGATTGCAAGGGAGCTTAATTTATCTTTAAGTAATTTTAGACAATCTGGCTCCTTTCACTTCCAAAAAGAAAGTAATATCACATATCTTGTTTCTGTTTACCATTCAATGGCTGCTTTACCCTTGGGGACAAGTTCATGTTCACAACAGCTCAATACGTTCAGCCCTGCACACACTTCTCAGCCTCATACCTGATGTGATCCTTGCACTCAACAAGAAGGGAGTGAAACTAGAGAAGTGCAGCCTTCACATCTGTCAATTCCTTGTCCTGGTTTTGCCCAGGTTCTTTTCTCTTTACCCTGGAATCCTTACTCATTTTAGGAGTGTCTTTATCTGGAAGACCTCCCAGATCCCTACCCTCAATTATTTTATTTTATTTTTTTGCTATGAGGTGTTAGAGCACTGCTCCATGCTTAGTATACCGTGGGACATATAATAAAGGTATAGTAATATTAGCTGACTGAATAAATGAGTACATTAATCCATAACTGTCACATTCATACCTTAGTTTCACATCCTCCCACATGAGGACCCTTGAAGTATTCAAATACAAACATCATAATCATCCTAGCATCAGTCTTCAGTCTGAGGCTGGCCCCCGCAGGTAACAGATCACATATGCATGCAGTAATTGAGAAGAACATGTTTGAAGGATTGTTGACAATTATGTGAACAGGGTTAAAGAGATTTCAAGAACTTGGCAAAACCAGAAAGAACACAGTCTTAATCCCAAAGAATCAAGAGGAAAGGAATTTTATCTGAAGCCAGAGAGGATAGTTGATGTTGGGCAAGACACTCTTCCACCCAGCAGGGCAGCAGCCAAGGGAATGAATAAGTATCTTACTCTCCTCTCACCTCTGATTTCCTCCTGGCACTTCTTTCTGGCATATAGATGTCAGAAAACCTTCTACAACACAAAATACAACAGAGAATGAATAGACAGAAATGAATGAAATGTGTTCAGTAAAATCATCCACTCCCAACAGCCACTTGAATCTACTCTTGTCAGAATACATAGCTTGAGTTGTTTCCAGTATTTCTTGAAAGGTCATGGCTTTTGGACTCCTTATTAACTATGTCAATGCCATATGCATTGATTGTTGATTAGCATTCATTATCTGTCTTGAAGCATGCTGCCAGGAATATCATAATATTCCAGACACCCTGTGACTGGAACAATGGATACTAATTTCTGCAAGTATGAACATCACCTCGTACTAATGCAGGCTTTAAGACTGTAGCTCCCTTGCTTATTGAATATATTTCAATTGTTCTTTATTGAGGTTATGATCAATTAAGTCCCTGACACTTTCTCACACAAACTACTGTGAAATCAAGCTTCTTCCTAAATTGTACTCATATCATTGATTTTTGTTTTAACCTAACTGCAGGATTTTACATTTATCCCTGACAGATTTTATCATATTTATTTCTCTCTATTGTTCTAAATTATTAAATACATTTTTGTTATCTAGTGTAGTAGCTTTTCTTTTGCAGTTTGAATCACTAGCTAATTTGATTAGGTCATCATCTTTGTGTTCATCTGTATTGATGTTAAGTACACTGAATAGCCGAGAATGAGGCATTGAAGACCCCCTCTAGTTGTGACATTGAATAGTAAATTGCAGCATTTTACCAAGTGTATGAAATAAAGAGCTATTTCTATAACCAGTCGATGGTCTAATCGGAAATGAAAGATCCATGATGAAATAATTTGGAGGACTATTCCTGTGTATGTAGAGACAACCATATGAAGCCATAGGGAGAAGGCAGACATAACAAGCCAAGAGAAGCCTTGGAAGAAACACCTTGGTCTTGGGTTTACAAGCTCCAGAATATGGGAGAAAAAAATGTTTGTTGTTTAATAAAAGAACAGAAAAACAACAACAAAAAAGAAACATATTTATGGGGAGATCTTTGGCCAAATAAGTTAAACAAGTATCTTTCCTACCATGTTCCTTAGAAGTTTTCATGTGCTGATGTGTGGGAACCAGATCTTTAAGACTATACCAGGCCATTTTGACCTTGGAGCACACATGTGTGTACATGCACACTCATATTTGTGCATCCACATGTACTATCTCATACGATAGTTCTTTGTGGAACACACCTTGGGCAATGTGCAGTCTGGACTCTAACAGGCCCAAATCTAAATCCCACATCAACCATCTACCACCTTGGAACAAGTCATTTAATCTCTTTAATCCTCAGTTTTTCTCATCTAGTAAATGTACATAGTAGGTTTTAACCCTACAGAATTATGGTGAGGCTAAATAAGACAATGTATAAATGAATGAATGATTCTTACCATGTTAGATGGTAAATAAAAGATACTATCTGTTATTAAGGAATGCCTTTTTTCAGCATAATTAGAATTACTATTCTTATATTAGCCCACTAATTAGGTTGTCTATATCAATCATATAATATATACTAATCTGGCTTAACTGATCTAAAAGATGCAACTGGAAATATATTTGTAATTTATACACCTTATAAGTGATAAAAATCAAATATTTTTTTAAAATCCTGTAAGTCCTTAATATAAGGTGTACATCTTAATAGAAAATGGGGAAAACATGAGTCAATGATACACAAAATAAGAAATAGAAGTAAATAAAATTTAACATACATGGAATTAGAACATTCTATTTTTAATGAAAACCTCCATGGGTTGCTATGGTGCTGAGAAATGAGCTCTTTCATATATTGCTGGTAACAATTCAAAGTAACAGTGATAATAGTAGCTTTTATGTTCTGATATGAAGTATCCTCCAAAGTGTCACATACTACAAATAGTAATGGTGTCCATTGCACGGTTCATTAGCAAAATGGGCTGCTAATGGGGGAGAGCTAGTTGGAGGAAGAATGTAGCTCAGGCCCTCCTCCTTCCTTTCTGCTTCCCTCCTGTGTGAGGGGAACAGCTGTCCTTTGCCATAGCCCTCTGCCAATACATTTCTGCCCTGGAGTCAGCCAAGGTGGAATCCTTTAAAACTTTGAGGCAGTGAACTGACTAACTTTAGAGTCAATGAATCCTCTAAAATGGAATCAAAACAAATTCTTTCTTCTTAAGTTTTGTATGTCAGGTATCTAGTCTTGATGATAGAAAATTAACTAACACAATAACTAGCAAGTGTTTAAAAGTTGTCAGACACTATTCTGAGCACAACATAGTTACTTAATTACAGTATCTATGTAAGATAGACATTTTCATTATTTCTAATTTAAGCACTGACGTTAAATATATCTTTTCTAGAACAATTTTAGTGCAGAATAATTTGAAACTATCAAGAGCCTTAAAATATACATATTCTTCAACTTGATTCAGCAGAAGCGGTCATGTGTTTATTACATAGATCATCTGAAGAACTTAGTTTTCCAGCTGCTACCAGATAGCAGTCCACAGCTCTCCATCTACTTTAGACATGGTCCTTAGCTGTCTTTCCAAAGTATGACATTAGAGTAGCCCACATCAAAGTACTAGTTCATAAGGATCTTCAAAACTTAGTTCATAAGAAACTTCAAAACTGAGTTTCCTTACTGCATATAGGACAACTCTTCAGAGCTATCTGTGTTCCAGTTTCTGCCCTTCCCTTCTAGAGAATTTGACGCTAAGTGTACCTCTTGAAAATCTTCCTGCTCATCTTCATTTTGGTGTCTGTATCCTACAGAATGTACTCTGTAACAGCCAGTAATTTAGCATCTAAAAAGCTTACCCTAAGCAGAAGCCAAATGGGAAAATGAAGAATTACATTCAAATCCTTCTGAACTCTAAAAAATATATTCACAGTTTAGATTCCACTTGAGAGTGTAGACAATTGGAAAAAGCATTGCTCCCATTCTTTCACCAAGAAATGGATGAACAAACACCAAATTAATGACTTTGCTTGAACACATGAGAAAACTGAGGCTACAGGGCATACAACTAACCTGAAATGAGAGGGAAGGAGGAAAGGAAGGAGATAGAGTGAGAGAGAGAAATAGAAAGGGATGGAGAGAGAGGGAGGGAGAAGAGAAGGAGGGAGGGAGGGAAAGAGAGAGAGGAGAGAGAGAGAGAGAGAGAGAGAGAGAGAGAGACTGAGAGAGACTGAGAAATACATAAGGAGAAATAGGAAGCTACCAATTGCCCAATTATCCATCTGGCACAGGGTCTGCCAAGGCTACATGAGGCATGACAAATACTTAGCTAAATTTTCAAAATAACAAAACAATATAATTCTCAGTGTGGGCTAGTGTAAGAGTATAAAGCACCTGAAGGTGGCAAAAATACAAAATTTCATGCCTTCTTGTAAGGTTTTTCTTACAGAATAGCATCTATGTTCACAGGATGGACTTTTGGAAGCCTTCCCTGTTGTGTTGATTTGTGGAAAGGACCATCACCTAGACTCCACCTCTACTTCCCATGAGAAATAAAATACAATCAGCAAGGACAGTGACACATAAACTGCAACCTGATGACACTAGTAGGAACAAAAGTTCATCTGGTAGGAGGGAAAGGAAAAGTTTCTACCCTTGGGATGAGACAGGAAGACTTATGAAATACACAGTTCCGAATGCAAGTTCACAGTGCCTGCCTAATACCAGAACTTTCGCAGAAAATCAGAGAACATCCCCAAACTGTATATCTCTGTCACCACATTTAACAGGTGTCAAGAAAAAGTAAACCTGAAATAGAATTGGGAGAGCTAAAGAATGAATATTTTCTTTGGAGAATAAAACAGAGAACATTGAAACTAATTAGAAAGCAAACTTTAAAGAGCACATTTCCTGATTATGCTGTATGGGCTATAGCCATAGAAAAAGAATGGTGTGCTCATCTCCACACATAACAAAACTATGCCTTACCATCTACTGCATTGTATGCCATGCCACTTTTCAATAATTCCCGGGGTATGTAAAAAAGCAATGTGAAACAAAGTTTGAAGAGACAAAGCAAACAGAAGGAGTTAACTGTTATAACA
Organism: Ctenomys sociabilis; assembly: GCA_004027165.1. Taxonomy (NCBI): domain Eukaryota; kingdom Metazoa; phylum Chordata; class Mammalia; order Rodentia; family Ctenomyidae; genus Ctenomys; species Ctenomys sociabilis. Next base: position 8,631 of record PVKA01039509.1, read on the forward strand.
TGACAGATTTCAAACTAAAAGGGAATTTGCTATGATCAATATGCTAAAAGTTCTAATGGATAAATAGGTAACATGCAAGGAAACAGTTTGAACAGAAAGAAGGATTATAAATAAAAACTAAATGGAGTGCTACCAATGAAAACTATAGTAATGGGGATGAAGAATGTCTTCAAAGATTAAGGCAGCCAAGATTATAATCATGTACTTGATAATGGAGCAGTAGTAGAAAGGATTCCAACTACCAATACATTGTGGCACTCAGTGCTATAGGAGGCCAAGGCAAGATCACAAATTAAAGGCCAGACTGGGCAAATTAGTGGCTTAACAACATTATGTCTTAAATGAAGAGGAATGAGGATATAGTTTAGTACGGTGGCCTTAGGTTCTATGACTAAGGGATATATATATATATATATATATATATATATATATATATATATATATATATAGAGAGAGAGAGAGAGAGAGAGAGAGAGAGAGAGAGAGAGAGAGAGAGACCAGGCAATATACAAAAGAAAAAAGAGCAGGAATAAAAGGGAAGATTGAAAGATTGACTTGACCACCTAACCAAATACCTCACCAGATCAAAGTGCCTGCAAGCAAGCATAGGGGATGGGGTTCAATCCGTGCACCATGCCAGCCCAACCTCCCGGGGGGCAGTGTTAAAAGGGCAATTGAGACTGGGTATGGTGGCATGCACCTGTAATCCCAGCTCTTGGGAGGCTATAAACAGGTGGATAACTACAAGTCCAATCTAGTAGTGAGAAACTGAACATCCTGTAGACCCTTCCCTAAAATACAAAAACAGCAAAAAAAAAAAAAAAAAGAAAAGATCAACTTGACAATATCAAATAATCTAACACATCAGTAATGAAATTCAAGAAGGAAAAGCAAAAGAAAACATGGAAAAATATTTGAGATATAATGAAATAATAGCTTAGAATTTTCCCAAATTAGTGGCAGAGATCAAATGCAAGATCCAAGAGGCCCAGGAAACATTAAGCAGAAAATTATATATATATATATATATGATGTTAATATTCTGTGGCTGTTATAACAAAGTGTGTCAAACTTGTTGACTTTAAAAAGCAGGTTTAACCTTTCACAGTTTAGAAGGCAGAAGCCTCAAATCAGTATCATAATCCACAATCAAAGCAGGGCCATACAGTTTCTTGGGGCAGCAGAAGAGAATCCTGTTCTTGCCTCTTTCAGCTCCTGGTAGTTTACTGCATTCCTTGGCTTGGGGCTGTATGGATCCAGTCTTTAAGGCTAGAATCTTCAAAGATCTCCGTTCTGCTAGCACATTGCTTTCTCCTCTGCATGTATGGTATGTGCATGTGGATGCAGTATAATTGTCTTTGGAGGTAAATTCAGATTATTAGGATGCATGCTCTAAAAAAAATAAAATGTCGGTTGTAAACTAGTAACATAGTTTTAGAAACAGATATAAGTAAAAATTCAATGGAAAACCAAAAATAAAATCATGAAAACTGTTTCATTACCTCAGAGATGGCAGAAACAAAAAGAGAAAGCACAGCAAATAGAAAATACCTGGCAATATAGTAGATTTTAATCCAACCATACATAATTCTGTTCAATATGTGTGGTCTAACTCAGGCACACTAACCTGTCAGCAGCAAATTGGACATGCCTGGCTTGTCGGAGTCTAAAAATGCCAAAGCCACTATGGAAAACAGTGTGACAGTTCCTGAGAAAATTAAAATTGAAATTACCATATGATTCAGCAATTCTACTTCTGGATGTATGTCCAAAAGAATTAACAGCAGGATGTTAGAGGAAGATTTTCACTTATGTTCGCTGAAGCACTATAAACAGTAACAAGGAGACAGAAGCAGCTAAAGAATCCACCAGTGGTTGAATACATAAACAAAATGCAATATATATGCATAATGGAATAAATACTATGTCACCTTTTAAAAAGTAAAACCTGAACACTTACTACAACATGGATGAATCCTGAAGACATTATGCAAGGTGAAATAAGCCAGGCACACAAAAACAAAGCAACATATAATTTTACTTATACTAGGTACATAGATCAGTCAAATTCACAGGGATAGAAGGTAGAAAGATGGTTGCCAGGGACTGGGGAAAGGAAGAGCAGAATGGCGTTTATATAGCTGATATGGAGTTTCTAAGAACAAAAGGGTTCTGAGGATTTTTGTACAACAATGTGTTTAAAACCACCAAAATGTATACTTCAAAATAGTTAAGAATATTTTGTTATGTGTATTTTACCACCGTTATAATGATAATAAATGAAGTAGAGCTATTTTAAGAAATAAAATACATTTTAAAATGTGGTACAGTTTGCTCCACTTTAACTGATTGTACATATTTGTCTTGCAGTTAAAGTGGTCAGGAGCCATATGTGGATCATTTCAGTGCAAAGTCCCTAGAAACTTGTTGGTTAAATTTTAATTCTCAGGTGTGTCTACCCTAGGACTCAAAGGTTATACATACTTAATTCAGCTGGGCTGCATTGAATGGAAAGGGGTTGTCTCAAGCTACATATAAAATATGTAATATAGTTCATGTTTGCAAGTCACAAAACTTTGTTTTAAAAATATTTTTATTACATAGTTTTAGAAACAGATATAAGTTTAACCCACTGGCAACAAGGGTTTAAAGTTCTGCATATCATCAACATTTGTATCTTCTCCTTCTCTCTCTCTCTCTCTCTCTCTCTCTCTCTCTCTCTCTCTCCCTCTCTCCCTCTCTCTCTTTCTCTTTCTCTCTGTGTATGTGTGTGTGTCTCTCTCTCTGTCTCAGCTTGTGGGAGGCTGTAAACAGGTGGATCACTATGAGTATGATCTACTCATACAGTGAGATCCTGTACAGAAGAAGGGGTAGGAAGAGTATTAGGGCAATTTTCTTTCCTTCAACACACCAAGATCTTTATTTTCATTCTTTTAGGTTTTAACTAATCTTTTGCTTTAAGCCTCTGATCTCTATGAATAAGCATTTGACTCATGATTACACACTTCCTTGTTTTTGTTTGATTCTCCTTGAAACAGAATTTTAACGGCAAGAATTAAAAACGTATTGCATCTTTCTAAGCCCCTTCATTTCTGTTCTCCATTTGCTTTCTTTCCTCAAACACCTAACACCTCCCCAGTCCTTAAGCCATAACTGGCTCCACAATGAACAGTTAAACAGCTAAGACCAAAACAGATAAACAAGGGGAACGTGTGAAAATTTCACCAACTGCTTCATGTTTCACAGAATAGTGGCCCAACAATGTCTCTTTATAGGTCCAAACTTAAAATAATAGAAGCCATATAAATTTGGAAAGAAGATAATGCATAATTTGTTTTGTCTCCTGTTTTGGATGCTTGGTAACTTTTCTCTTAAGTTCTTATACATTTTTTTTTTCTTCTTCCAAGTTTGCATACATATATCTGATAATGTGAATAACTGGTTGGAAGACAACACTGTGGAGTACAACAAATATTGTGAAATTCATATTACTTTGTTAAGTGAAATTCTGTATCTCTTGTAATGTTTTCTGTTTTAATATTATTTTGTACTCTTTAAAAAAAAACAAATTATATTCCTGGGCTATACAAGAATAAAACTAGAAATCAGTAGTGGAAAGCTATCTACAAAAGGCTCAGACAGTTGCAAATTAAACAACACACTCCTAAGTTATGGATCAAAAAGGAAGACTTAAAGTAAGTTAAAATTAAACTATGTAAATGACAATGACAAGGTCAAAATTTGGCTGTTTCTAGGAAACATGCTCCAGGCCATTTCACAGATGCCTGAACTTGCAGATAATACTAAATCCTGTGCATCCTATGTTTTATTGTATACATCCACACATCCAATAAAGGTTAATTTATAAATAAGGCACAGTAAGAGATTAATAATTGTGATTAATAATAAAATATAATAATTATAACAGTATGCTACAGTAAGAGTTATTTCAATTTTTTTGATTTCTGAAATTTCTAGTCCATATTTTCCAATTGTAGTTGACCCACAGGTAATTGGAACTGTGGGGAAAAAACTGTTGCTAAGGCAAAATTTCTTTTTTTTTTTTAATTTTTTGTAAGGCAAAATTTCTGTAAAAACATAAATATAAATGAATAAAAATACATGTAAATAGAAAATTAAATTAAACTGTTGTAAGCCTGTTAAAAGTGTATGTAACTGACTTGAAAATTAAATTAATGATCTGGCGTGATTTGAGTAAGAAAAAATAACATTAATTTGGGATTATAACACAAAGAATGAATAAATTTCCACAACTCAATACATAAATATATAAATAAGGAAGAGAAAGGAAAACCCTGTTACAATACAATATAAAGCAGTTGATGTAAAGGAAGTCAGAAAAAATAGAAAATTTACATTAAAATGCTATAATAATTACTATAGGATAAGCACTGATGAATATTAAAATTAATGACAGAAACTTTAGGGTGAAAAGAGATGTTTGCATGACATCAGAGTTGCTCTCTATAAATATTTATGCAATATTATAATGTCTTTTTATATATTATTATGCCCACAAATATATGTCACAAATTTCTTTCTTCTGCCAGAAAATGGAGTTTAATTATATTCCCTTTGAGTATTAGCTGAACTTTATAGCTTGGTTTGATATAGAAAATAGTAATTCAATAGTACAGAAATCTGGAAGATCCTGACTTAACTAAAGGGATGAAGGCTAATTATCAATGAGTTTTGTGGCTATCATGTGCTCCTAATATGCATATTCTTCCTCCAAATCTAATCACAGAATTCACCAATGAGACCTGAACTGCAGGACATTCTACAAAACACCTTCACTACTCTTAGAAAGTGCCAAAGTTATGGAAAGCAAATGAAGACTGGGAAACTCACAGACTGTAAGATGCTAAAGGGATATAGCCATAAAATGCACTTTCTTGTCTTACATTGGACCTTGGAATGAAAAAGCGCATTGAAGGGAAATCTGTTGAAACCTGAGTAAAGTCTGTAGTTTAGTCAATAATGTATTTGTGTTAATCCCATAGTTTTAATATCTACACCACAGTTGTATAAAAATTTAACATTAAGGTAAGCCTAAGAAATAGTATCTGAAAACTCTTCACTATCTTTGTAATTCTTCTGTAAATGTAAAACTAATTCAGAATAAATTTCTAAAGTTACTAATATACTAAGTACGGACACATTACATTAATATGTAAGAAATTAAGTTCTATTTTGTTAAGCTTTTGAAATATTTGAGGACTTTTCTTAATTGAAATCAGTGTTATCCTAATATAATACTGATCATGATTATTAAGAACCTTTTGAAATTAATTCCATTCCATGGTGACATATTTGGCCACTCAATCAAGAGAGATTATATGTTTGTTATAAGTTGACATAAGAGCTCCAGAAGAAGTTAACTGGTTTCCATCATTTTGCACACTGTTTTAAAAATTAAACTATGCTATTCTCTACTTCTTTGTATTTCTTACTTTTTATCTTTGCAACCATAAATACAAAAGTTCACTGAGATAGGAGCAGCTAAAAGAGTACAAAAGCTAGACTTCTGAAAGATATTGAATGTCATGAAAGATATAGCATCATAAACTTAAGATGATTTCAGGAGACATCAAGTGTCACACATGTTTCACTTGGATAAGAGAAATCAGTTGGGGGTAGGAGCTGGAAAATTCATGTTCAACCAAAATGCTCTCAATGCAAAAAACATGCTGCTGATCAAATGAAAGAAATATGATATTTAGGATGATTTAAAAGAAGAGGATATCGATAACTGATGTAGATTTTATAAAGAGGAGAAATGAGAATACCTTTCAAGTGTTAGGAAGACTGTAATAGGTCTAAACAGAGAACATTCAAAGAATGGTGAGATTGAAACCTGGTGTCTAAGAAAAAAAATGGTAGTAGGCCTGGGGTGTTAGATTTAGGACACATTTTATGACTATGTAGTTGAGTAACATCTTCAGTGTGTCTCTGCCCTGCCTGTAGGTCCACAGAACATGCCCAAGGCCCAAGGAGAGAAGCTCTGGAAATTCCTCCACTATCCATCTCAATCAATCTATATAGGACATTTCTCTGCGATACGTTGTTTGAATAGTTTTATAGAAAAAACATATTTAAAATACATGGCTTTTAGTGCTATGGTCATCCACTAGGTAAATAATTATTGAATCTTTGATATAATTCAGCTATATAAAAACCTGCAAATATAACATCATGTATGCACCTTGTACAATACCAAAACGTTATGAAAACAGTTTGCAATGTATTATTTCATCGACTCTATGTGGTTATGGTGTTTTGAAACTGTCTGATTGACATTTGTATTTCAATAAAATAAAAATAAATGGAAAAAAATAAAAATAAAAAATAAAATAAAATACACCCATTTAAAACCCCCTGAACATTTTCATGAGAAATAAAGAGGCTAAAGTGACTGGTCCATAATTCTGAAATTATACAGATTTTCTTATATGGGCCTGTGAAACTGGCTCCAAAAAATCAGTAGTTTCCACCTAGAGATAAATATCTGGGCAGATGTGGAACGAATTTATTTATTTATTTTTCATATTTTATTTTTATTTTTTGCAGAGCCAGGGATTGAACTCAGGCCCCTGCACCTGCCAAGGAAGTGCTTATTCCACTGAGCCATCTCCATGGCCCCCCAAATTTACTTCTTGAGAGGACTTTACACAATTATTATTCTTACTGCATTTAATGTGTTTTGTGCAGGGTCTCACTGCACAGCTTGGACTCAGTGATCCTCCTATTTTCAGCCTCCCCAGTGCTGGCATGACAGGTGTGTGACACCATACCTGGACTCAGTCACTGGCTCAGGGTGTCCAGGGGCAGGTCTGTCATAGCATTTAGTGCCAAGCATTGAACCCCAATCCTGCGCTTGCCTAAAAAGGTGCTTCATCTGCTGAGCTACCTCACCATCTTTCACAATTATGTTTAGCAATTTAGGATAGGGCCAGCCTGATAGCTCAACAGATTAAAGTCCCTGTTTAGGCAGAGTGCAGTGGCCCAGGTTAGATCCAGCTCATTGTGCTGAGCTGGCCCCACCCTTAGGGCGTGGTGAGGTGGTGGCTGAGACTGAGTGTGGTGGCATAGGCCTGAAGTCTCAGCACTTGGGAGGCTGTAACCAGGAGGACCACTGCTACAAGTCCAATCTACATAGTGAGACCCTGTAGACCCTGTAGACCTTATCCTAAATACAGAAAAAAATTAGGTTGAACCACATGCCTGTTGTCTCAACAATTTGGAAGGCTGAAACAAGAGGGTTTTTAAAGAACAGAAGTTCAGAATCAACTTGGGCTACACAGTGAAACTCTTCTCTAAAAAAATTATTTTTAAAAATTACGAAGTTAGGACAGTAAAATTATAATTGTTTTTACCTATTCCTTAGACAAATAAAAACATGAGAAAGAGCATTTTAATAATAAAGAATAGTGCATGTACCTATTTCCCATAATGTAATCATTATGTTCTGCAAATACATACTAACAAAAATGTTAAAAACTAAAAAATAATAGTTTAAAGAGCAATGAATGTCTGAGGGACAAGTGGTAATAATAACAATAACTGACATTTATTTAATGGTATGTGCTCTGCACTGTTGCAATCACTTTACAAATACTCTCTCATATAATCCCCACAACTGTCTTCATTTTACAAGAAAGAAAATGACATTTAATTACAGAGCTAATCTGGCTAAGGTCACGTAGTGAGTAAAAAAATAGGCAGGGTCAAGATTAAATGCAAAATCCATTTGGCTCCCAAATCTATATTAATAGACACATAACACTATACTGCAGCACTAGTGAAAGAGACAAAGGCTCTGTAATGTCTGATAACATCAGCTCCAGGCCATGGGCAAGCCTTTTCCCCTTCCCGGTTTTGTCTAGAAATGTATTTGTTGGTGGGAGAACAATAGCCTTCTACTGATAGGAATCTTTGCTCTGCACCACCCTCAACTCACTTTTTCTGCTGGACTTAGGAAAATGGAGTCTTCTGCATTCTAGCATAAAATGATTAGATGTAGGCAAAAATGTTCCTAATGAGATAGCATAGCAATGTCAAGAGAGTAGGCCATGATAACACTAATAATGAGGTAGCACAAATGTATTTTGCCTCCATCAAATGACAGACAGTTTTCAGATGTGGTAGGTAGGATGAAACTCAAAGCTTGTTGGAATTCAAACATTTCTCTCTGTGTTTAATATGTCCTGTGTTTTCTCTAACAGTAATGCAACCCCTTGCGATTCTGTGATTCAACACAGTTGTTGCTTTTAAGTATATTTGAAATCCCAGAGGCCCTTTGGGCAAATCCTTTTAAGTAAAAAAAAAAAAAAAAAAGCTACATCTTTCAGAGTCAGATAACTCAATTTTGAGTTCCAAGAAGCTTGGGATGCAATTTGAAACTTCCAACCACTAAAGTATGAGCCAGTGCAAGAGGTAGAAAGTGCATCTGTCACCAAATCCTTGGACTGTTTCCTTGGTCACAACTTCAAAATAGGGGAAAGTAAAACAGGAGAAACCAAACTGTCATTAAGTGAGGTTAGGAGACTTACTTCCAGTTTTTTCTTTCCTCTTCAGTAGAGAAGACATGATAGGACTAAGAATCCTTGCTTTCAGCTTAATAGAGTGTCTGGACCACAACTTCTCACTGAACTCTGACCATAGTTACTGTTTGTGTCTTAAGCTCATTCTCTGCCACTGTTTGACTATGTGACTTTGGGAGTCACTTAACTCTCTTTACTTCAGTTTTCTCACATCTAAAATGAGGGTAATAGTAGCATCAGTCTCAGCACAGTGTTGAGAGGATTTAATGAGTTAATTTTGTAAAGCACAGAGCCATGCCTGGTATATTGTAAGAATCCAATAAAGGTTAATGATAATTAAGTCATAATCTCGCTGAAATTACTTCTGAGGACTGGAAGGAATCTACAGTGCTGTGAACATCAGTTCATCTCCAAGCAGCTTTCCACATAATGTGGATAAGCTCACAATTTGACCCTTGTGTTCTTATTCAAGAATGATGATTCATTCTGATTGACATGTGGTTGTAATACTCCTCATAGGATTTGATGTTACTATTCTTGTTATGAATTTAGGGCAGTGTCTATAGGGTCTATAGGTTCTCACTACATAGATCAGACTTTCAGTGATCCTCCTGCTTTCTCCTCCCAAGCACTGGGATTATTGGCAGCACACACCACCATGCACAGTCTCAATTGCTGTCTCAGTGCACCCAGGGGGTGGGGCCAGCACAGTACACCAGGAATCGAACCCCGGCTCCTGCACTCTGCCAAAGCAGGTGCTTTAGTCCGCTGAGCTATCTGGCTGGCCCTGCTGCTAATATTTTACGTTCTAATTGTGGACACTAAATAAAGAAATGCTATAACACCAAATATCATTCTTATATTGTAAGTATGGATAGAATGCTAGCTGATGATTGGGCAGAATTCTGACACACTTTAGGAAACACTAATAAGAATTGAATTTGAAGAAGAATACAGAAAGTTAATGTGGATTCAAGACAAAACATACATCACTGCATCTCTAGTCATTGAAGAGCAACATAGTGTTTAAATAACACTTTCTAAACACTGGATAATTACATGATAATTATTTCAGCAAACATTTCTTAAATCCCTACTATGGACTAGAATACTTCTAGTTTCTATGTATAGACCACAGTGGGTCCATATGCAAGTTATTGTTTAAATAAAGACTATCAATAAATTAACTAAACATGTATAGTATAATAGCAGGCATGGTGGCACACATCTGTAATCCTAGCTAATTTTGAGGCCAAAGCATGAACATCCCAAATTCAAGGCCAGCCTGGGAAACATAGAAAGACCCTGTTTCAAAAATAAATAAAAATATCAAGTATGATAGACAATTGTAAACACTAAGACAAAAATAAAGCAGACTGTGGAGATATGGAATATCAACAAATTAATGATAGCATCTCAGATTGATATAAGGTAGTATAGCATATATATACTTGGGGAAAGTATATTTTTTGCAGACAAAAGAAAGGTGTAAAGGTCCTAAGGAGATATGTGCATTGTAATGATCCATGGGTCTCAGTGTGATCCATTCTACCTGGGGAGAAATAGGTGCAAGAATAAGGAATAGGTGGCCAAGAAGACAAAAGCTGGGTTAGGTGGTGGCTCATGTGCCTGGTTGGTGAGATGACACCATGAGCAACAATATGGATGTTTATTTTACTTATACCTTTGCAGAGAGTTAGTAACACGTGACATCAGGTTGTCTAGTGACTAACAGCTGACATTAGCCAGTCAGGATGCTTGTCTCTGGACTGAGGTAGCTTATTGCTTACTTGATTTATGCCCTGAGGCCTACACCAACTTACATACATTTGATCAATTTTATAGCTTCCATGGCATCCAACAATGCTTAAAATATGCATAGAACAACAATAAAGCTTTGGGGTCTGAAGTGGTAGGAAATTAGGTCAGAGATAATAGTAATGGCCATGTCATGTGGGGTCTTGTTGGTTATTGTAAGAATATTGACTGTTGTGAAAAGGTGAGAAAGGATCTCTTAAAAACAACAAGAATGCAGGAAAAAATAATCCATCACCTGCAGGATGATGCCAGAATGAACAATGTGAGAATAATTGGTATCAACGAGAATGAAGGAGTCAATACAAATCACATAAAAAGAATATGGCAAGAAATAATAGCAGAAAACCTCCCAAATATGAGGAAACAATCCAACATTCAGGTCACCGAAGCATACAGAACACCAAATAACTTCAACCCAAGTAGAAACACACC
>PVKA01039510.1:0-19444 GCA_004027165.1 Ctenomys sociabilis
AGGGATTGAACTCACACCCTTGCACTTGCCAGGCAAGCACTTATTCTATTAAGCCATCTCCCCGGCCCCTAAAATATTTTTAAGGAAACATTTTTTTTTTTTTTGGTGCTGAAGATTGAACTCAGGATCTTGCATTTTCCAGGCAGGAACTTATCCTGCTTAGCTATCTTGCTAGCCAAGAGAAACACTTTTAAGTAGCAAAAATCAAAACAACAATCCAAAAGGATGAGATCTTGTCATCAGACAGCATTCCTAAATGAGATGAATTGCAGCTGTCTCTTGCCCACCAACAAGGTTCAAGCACAGTAATATAACATAAAGAGCAAGTATATTCATTATGTAAGTAATATAATAAATGTAAATGGGCTAACTTTCCAAATTAAATCATGAGAATCTTTAACTCAAGTTTAAAAGCAGCTAGAAAACTTCACAAGAAAAAAAAAAAGACAAACTCTTAGATGAAAAGAGTACAATGGGCTCCAATTTTCAAAACTATGTTTATTGCTCAGATATACAAGTAAAAACAACCAAAAAGAAGCCAAACATCTCTCAGCATTCATAGAACAGTATTTTCAGAACTCACATGAGTAGGAAAACCTGTGCATGTTCAAATTCTTAATTTGATACAGTGAAGTATTTTCATATAGCCTACATACATAATTCTCATTGAATTATATTTTATATTTGTTATATTTTAAATCATCTCAACATTACTTATAGCATCAAATATGAATGCAAATGGCATACATTCGTTTTATACTGTATTGTTTATGGAATAGTTACCCCAAAAATGTCTGTATGTGTTCAGTACGGTCTGTACATGATGTTTTTATTCAATGTTTTCAACCTTAAGTTGGCTGAATCTGCCAAGGCAGAATTCACAGATATAGAGAAGCAGTTGGGATGCAAAAAATAAAAGAAAACAATGTATAAAATTAAACAACATAGTGGACTAGAAATAGACAAAAGCCAAACGATCAGTGGGTCTGACTCCACAGAAGGGCTGGTTTTGGACACATTGGCAAAGGGAATAAAGGAAATTAAAAAGTTCCACCTAAAAGCAATGACAGCCCTATTTTTTAAAAGGCAATGTGTATGTTTGAATCTTCCAGATCCTGAAAGGAAGCTTACAAATGAGTCATGATAACATAATAATCAAAAAATCATGCAAAGGACTATAATTTCTTTCTAGGACCATAATTCTAATAAAAGAGGAAGAAGACTTAAAAACACTGATCAGAACAAAAATGCTAAAAACTTCCTTTTCTCTACCACCCTGGCTCTGTCTTCAACATCTCAAACTTCATCAGAGAGAACAAGTATAAAAATGTATCTGATTTACTTCCAGATTAGCGGAAAGAGGCTAAGGGTTGTCAGTAAGCAAACCCATCCTAATGACAATAAAGAAAGCAAGTAGGTCTTGCTTTATCTTGGTCTTAACCATCCAGTAGAAAAGTATAAAACTGAGGTATAAAAAGTAAAGCCACATTAATATGCTGACCTGTGAAAGGCTCAAGTCAACAACTTCTGACATTATCAGTCCTATGTATAACCCACTACTATCATAGACTACTGGACTATTTTATTTTGCTGAATTCATGCACCTACAATATTTAAATGGCAATGGAATACCCATCTCTAATAAAGCTAAACAAAAAAGGGGATACAAAGGAAGGACCATTTTGTATCTGTATATACAAAATAATTAGGATAGTTATACAGTTACTTTCTCTTAATTCAATGAGAAGAAGTTTTTGGACAGGATATCATGTATGCATCTTGTACTATGAATAACCACTAAGAACATAACAATGTACAGTGTATTAATTATCAAAACTGCCCTACTAATCAGTTTTGAAACTGTCTCATTGCTATTTGTTTCTCAATAAAATTAAGAAAAAAAGAAAAAAAAAAGATGGGTGTGGCAGCTCACACCTGTAATCTGGCTACTTGGGAGGCTGAGACAATTGGACCTGAAATTTGAGACCAGCCTGAGCAATTTAGTGAGATTCTGTCTCAAAATAATAATAATAATAATAATAATAATAATGATAATGTAGCTCATTATCTAATTTTAATGTGGTAGAACTCTTCCTTAGCACAGGTTTAATCCTCTGCACTGCAAATAAAAAATGTAAGCGATAAAACAGCCACAGAAGCCAAATGTAACCACGCCCCTAAAAGTAATTTCAAATGCATTGTATCAAGCAGAGCTCTAAGATGACTCTGTCTATTTACCTCCTCTTGAGTACAGGTGGGGTAGGCCTGTGAATATGATAAATGACCCTCCATGGACTGAGTTACACTGTATGGCAACAGTGAAAGGACTTTTAAGATGTAATTACGGTTCTTAATCAATTGACCTTTGGGTTACTCTGGGTAGACCTAATCTAATCAGATAAGCTCTTTAAAACAAGGACAGAAATGGGGCTGGCCAGATAGCTCAGCAGACTGAAGTGCCTGTGTAGGCAGGTGTAGGGACTGTGGTTCAGTCCCTGGTGTGCCCCAGCCCCAGGGTGCACTGAGAGTAGTTGAGCCTGGGCATGGTGAGATGCACCTGTAATCCCAGAACTGGGAGACTGAAGACAAGAGGATCACTATGAGTCTGATCTGAGTAGTGAGACCCTATAGACCCTGTACCAAATACATAAAGTAAAACAAACAAACAACAAAAAGGACAGAAATAGCCTCTCCCACTGGATATGAAAAAGTAAGTCTCCATTAATTTGATAATTTCAAGGAAATAAATTCCACCAATAATTATTTGAGTTCAGAAATAAACTTCAAATAAGGATTTAGCCTTGGCAAATCCCTTAATTGTAGTCTATTGTACCCTGTTTTATGAAGATTCTAATACTTCTAAAATTATGAAAGTATACGATAATAAACGAGTGTATTTTAAGCTACCAAGTTTGTACTGACTTGCTATACAGCATTAAAAGCCAACAGAAATTTGTATACTGGGATAGACCACAAATTTTCTGAAATTGGATCATAGTCTGAGACTAGATACTTGTGTCTTTTCTTCTAACTCTCATCTGACCCTTTCTACTTCTTTCCAAAGGAGTTAAAGATATTCTATTGCAGTGATACCCATATATCTATATTTACAGCAGCACAATTCACCATAGATAAATCTTGGAAGTCACTTCTATATCCATCCACAGATAAATGAATTTTTAAAACATGATATTTGTCTTGGTACTTTTCTCATCGCTGAGACAAAGTACCTGAAACTCAAGATTAAAAAAGGAAAGGTTTATTTAGCTCACAGTTTGGAGAGGTTTCAGTCCATAATTATCTGGCACCTAGACAGGGTGGTATGACGGAGGAACAATGGCTTATGGCAGCGAAAGACACAAAAGCAACAAGAGTAAAAGAGGCTTGCACTGCAGGACAGCAAGTGGGACTTCTGTGAGCCGCAGAGATTCATTATAGAAACCATTTTGGACTTGTCTTTTTTTTTTTTTTTTTTCTATCTGAACTTAGGGCGGGGTCTACAGGGTGTTCAGGGTCTCACTACTACATTGGACTCATAGGATCCTCCTATTTTCAGCCTCCCAAGCTCTGGGATTACAGGCGCAGGCCACCACTCCCAGTCTCAATCACCATTTTAGTGCACACCAGGGGCAGGACGGGTGCAGCAGGTCCAGGGATCAACTCCCCAGCCCCTGTCTGCCTAAGCAGCTACTTTAATCTGCTGGGTTTTTGGCTGGCGTCTATTTGTCATTGATGTAAGTTTTAGCCGGTTTTACTTTAACACAGTAAAACTTTAAAAATTCTGTTTCAAATGGGGGAGGAACAAGCAAGCCTCTTTTCCTCCCTTATACTGTGGGATACCTTCCCTAGAGTGGGTGTAGCATTCGCAACCTCAAACCCAGCACTAGACAACGAACCCATCACAACTCTAGATTGAGCTGCCCCAGAAAAACTCATCCCCCTGTTGTAGGCAGCTAAATTAGGTAGAAATATTCTAGGCAGTCAGATAGGGCCAGGCCCTCAAGGAGACAAGATGGAGCATGAGGTGACTTTGCAACTTTTATTTTATTTTATTTTGTTTTATTTTTTTCTTTTGGCAGAGCCAGGGACTGAACTCAGGCCCTTGCACTTGCCAGGGAAGCGCTTATTCCACTGAGCTATCTTCCGGGCCCTGAGCCATCTCCTGGGCCAACTTTGCAACTTTGGAACAGACAGATGCTCCCACTGTGGGTCAGGTCTCCAGGCAAAAGAGTTAAACAAATGCAGCCACACACTTCCCTGTGGCGGGTATCAGGTATCAAGTACTTTGAAAGAGCCCTAATGGGTCACTAACCCAACCCCCAACTTAAAAAGATCCTGTCCCATATTCATGCCTTCTTGCTACGTGACTGGCTTCCTCATTTGGCACTGGATTTAATCAATTTTACCTGAGTGGTGGTGCTTGCAATCTGGTTGGTTGACCAGAGCTTTGTTCCATCTCATGCCCATCTATCGAGGTCCCATTTTCTCTACCTTCGAGCCTCTATAATAATCCCTGGAATAATCCCAGGGAGCAACCCAATCGGGTTCCCCTTTTGTTCCTCTCTAGGATAGAAACTTCTTTCCCCCGATCGATATTCTGCTCTTAACCTCCGTTTGTTACTAAAATTCATTTTTCGGTTTTACAGAACATGAAGTCATCCTGGGTACCTTTCAGGTTGGGAGTTTCATTCCCCTGTATCACCCCCATGACCACAGGAGACTTTGAAGGATCTCCAGACACAAACCAAAGCTGTATGAGTGAGTATACAATGGAGTATTGTCCTGCTATGAAGAAGAGTAAATTGTAGTCTTTTAGAGGAAAATGGATATACCCCTCAAGGCCCATAACATTAAGTGAAATAAATCAGATGCAAGCTTAAACATCGCAAAATTTCTCTTACAGGAAAGTATATGAAGAATAAAACCCAAATAAAATAAAGAACAAAATAAAAGACAGATAGTAGGAAGTAGTAAGATAGATCTTATGCAAAAGAAAGGGGAGTTAGATATGGAGAGGACAGGAAAGGAAGGAGAACGGACATAAAGAGAATCTGAATATGTTAGGTATATTACCATCCTGCCCTGGGCCGCATATGGTGCTGGGGATCAAGCCTCGGTCCCTGCACTTTGTCTAAGCTTGCCTAAGCAGGTGTTTTAGACCACTGAGCTATCTTGCCAGCCCAATAAATGTAATCTTTATGTACTGCAAATGTATAGTCATAAAAATAAAAATAAAAAAATAACAAAACCACATTGAAGTGTTTCCCCATTTTCCTCATTCTTTCTCCTTTTTCCACTGCTAAGTGCCCATTTGATATCTTGCATGGTCTGATAGGCTAAAATATAGCCTATAAGAGTATCAAATGATAGTCCCTGATATATCTACTTGGGAAAAGTACACTGTACATTTGATTAGTTGAGGATCTTTAAGTAAGGGGATGTTCTTGGGTTATTTGGCTGATCCCTAAATACAAATGGGCTTATAAGACAAACAGGAAGATTTCAGGTCAATACAAACAGGAAAAAGACATGTGAAAATTAGGGGTAGGGGAGAGAGAGAGAGACAGACAGAAAGACAGATAGACAGACAGAGACAGACAGAGACAGAGGCAGAGAGACAGAGAGAGACTGGTAATACCAAGCAAAGACAGGAGGCACCAAGGGCTGGTGGAGGTGAGGAATGTATTCTCCAGTGGAACCTCCAGAGAGACAGTTCCTCTTGTCTTATATTTTTATTTCAGAATTTTTGGCCAGATGTGGTGGTGCATGCTTGTAACTCAAGCTCTAGGGGGGCATGAACTCCTTCAGTTTAGTTACTTATTTATGTATGTATATATTATCTAATTTTCACGTATAAGAGAAACTAGGTAATTGTCAAATTTCTGAGTCTGGCTAATTTCACTTAACATGACAACTTATAGTTCCATATATTTGCCTGCAGTTGACATGGTTCCGTTCTTCTTTATGGCTATATAATCTTCCAAGATGCTTCTTGAAGAGTTTCCTAGCACTAATGACACCATTTGTGGTCAAAGGAAAAGAGCCCTAAAGGGAAGTTGTGGAAATAATTCACACACATAGCAGTGGTATAGGAGGCACAGATAGCCTCTGGCATAAGGCAACCCACCTGCTAAAGTGTTGACATAGGAAGGCTTCTGAAAAACAGGCAAACAATGCCCAGAAATATAGCAGTGTTGACAAATTAATGCTAAATTGTACTAGTAACTACAAAGGAATAATCAGAAACTGGGGGCTCTTAAGTAGTTAAAAACTATGGACAGGAATAAACCAGTGAATATCAGACAAAAGATTTGAAAGTTAAAAGCCACAGAGTTCCACCAATGATTAAGGACACAGGAAGGAAGATCTGCTGTCCTAAGGCCAGCTCCCTGAATGGAAGTCCAGGGCACTGAAACATGTTTCCTCTGTTGCATATGCTGCAGAGGTTTTGCCATGCGAAGCAGCAGGTATCCCTCCTGGGAGTTGCCCACACTTTCCATCTAGCTGGTAGCCAAATGCCTGGAATTAAGTCCTAACCCAAACTGCATGGGGACACTGTGAGCCTGGCAAGAGAAGAAATAGGCTGCAACACAAAATAAGATTCCAAAGTGGCTGGTTTATACCAGTACGAGCCAGCAGAATAGCTTTGATACTGGCTGTACCGAGGGTTTGAGCAAAAGAACTGAAATAGGACTAGATAAATAAGTTCTTATTTCCTTGGGGGAAAACAACAAACACAAGAAAATGTATGCTTGTTGTCAGAGTGGCTCTTAGAAGCCTAAAGAAAGGGACTGCGTATGACTAGCAACAGGGAATGTTTGAGTTTCCTAACAGGTCATAGAGGAAAGACAGAAAAGAAGTGTATGTGCTGTAGTAAACACATAAGATCAAAATGAGGATGAAAGGGAGCCAGGAGCTGGCTCAGTGGAATAAGCACTTCCCTGGCAAATGCAAGGGCCTGAGTTCATGAGTTCAATCCTCAGTTCCACCAAAAAAAAAAAAAAAAAAAAAAAAAAAAAAAAAAAAAAAAAAAAAAAAAAAAAAAAAATGATATGTTTGTGCTCCACTAGAATAGGACACCAAATAACACGTTGTTCAGCAAGTTCATCAAGAATGCACAGGAGTGGCTGGGGACAGAGCTCAGTAGAATAAGCACTTGTGTGGAAAGTGCAAGGGCCTGAGTTCAACCCACAGTACCAAAAAAAGAAGAAAAAAGAAAAAAAATAAAAAGAATGCACAGGAGAAAGGGACATCATCTTCACTAGGAAGTGCTGTTGTAACTGTAGGAGACCAATGTTTACCACAAGAGTAGCACCACAAAGCTCGGTTCCTTCATATGTATGATGAGAGGACATTAAAATAACAGAACAGAGTCCAACAAAGATGCTCAGAATCCAGAAGCCAAGAGACCACGCTACCTTAAGAGCTAGAAGAATCAGAAAGGTAACCCAGAGACTTAATGGACCAGGAATTGTTAATAGATCTTGTTATCTGCAGAGGGCAAATAGACACACAGCCAACAATAGTTTTCTTAATATCTACAACCAGAATAAAAGGCAGAAAGCTGAAGCTGCAGCTGGTCATGTAATACCCTCTGAGCTAGTTGAGAACGTCCAGGACTTGTACAAAATATAGACCATAGTAAAAAGTTGGAAAAGCTCAAGGTCTCAAAACAGACTAAATGGAGATGTCCATCCAAGGAGTCAGCAGGGACCTACTTCTCTTTGACATAAGCCAGTGCAACCTATTTTATTTGTACAAAAGGCATGAGCTCAGAAAAGGCAAAGCAGTAATCATATGATATAACTCAAGAACTCACTTGGTGCAATTACCATTTTGATGCTTGTCCACCCTAATTTGTGAAGGTGCTCTCTCTCTCTCTCGCCTCTCTGTCTCTGAAAACCTACCATTTTGCAATAAACTGTATTTATACACTTAATGACAGCCTGTATATTTGCTCTGAAATCCTTCTTCAGACACACAAAACATCTCAAGGTATATTACCTCTTCCTTGCAGGGTTAGGTTGATACCATATTAGGACCCAGCTTAGGTGACATAAGTGTTTGGACACACCAAAGGAAGGAATTTGACCAATTAGATAAAACATGCAATATACAGTCTGCACTGCTCCACCAAGGTTCACCCAGCATACAGCAATGGCATTCTAGGTAGAACACCCAATCTAGTAAACAGTACTCAGACACAGAAGTGGCTCCAGATGCCAGACGCCAGCTACATTCGGTCTGGTGGATGATCCATGGAGGAGCTGTCAGGGTCCCTGGCCATATACAAAATACGATGTCAGGAGGAAAATGAGATAATAAATTTAACCAGGGCTGGGAAGATAGTTCAGCAATCTAAGTGCCTGCCTGGCAAGCTCAAACTCCATGGTTAGATCTCTAGTATCATCTGCCTCTGGCTCTAACACCCCTGGTACAATATGCTGGCCCCAAAACCAGGCGTGGTGGAGCATGCCTGTAATCTCAGCGCTGGGGAGGTTCAAACAGGAAGATCTCTATCCAGATCAGAGTCTGCACAGTGAGATCCTGTATCAAATAAATTAATTAATTAATTTAACTGTGCTAATATTGGCCCAGGCCAAAAAGCAGATATGAGGAACCTGCATACATTTATCTTAAAATACTGGTCTGGCTGACATCTTTGTTCCATAAATCCCTCGATCAGGATTGGGAAAAGCTGTTAATCCTCCTTGTACCCTGAGAAACGATTCAGGGCATGCTATGTGTGTTGATGCCTTTATCTCCTTTCCTCACCTCTTTAGGGAAAGCTAGTAGTAGGAAATTGACTTTAAAAACATACATTTTTTCCGCTCTTCTGCCTTTTCTCCATTTGATCTGGAACAGGAGTTTCAGAAGCCATCACATACCATGGAGTGGATCTGAAGAAGCCACATCGATGGAGTCTTATGGACAGAGAGAGGGTTCCTGAGAGTTTTAGGACACAACATGTGCTTGGCTCTACTTCTATTCTTATCAGTCTTTTAGTGCATTTCTTACATGTTCCAGTCATTATCATTTCAAGTTTTCTGTGATATAAAGACAAACTCAACCTTTGTACACTGTTTTAAGACAGAGAAAAATTCCTCGGCCATACCTGTTATTCATTAACATCATGTTTTCTGCTTTACTTGAGGCAGTCAGGAACTCAAAAACTGTGTTTGCTATTTTAAAAAAAGGGAAACAATAACAATAACAACAACAAAAATACAGTGACTCTGAAGATACCTAGTTGGTACCTAGAAAAAGAAAAAAACTTGATCTTCATTTTTTTTTTATCTGTTTCCTTTGTCACCTTAAAGTTTTGGGTCAGATTCACATTTCATTCTGTACACAGGCATTTTCATCATTTAGGAACCATCTGTCTCAAAACTGGCAACACAAAGTTGATTAGTTCTAAACTTATGTAACCCATCTCATCCACCTTCAGGATGACACCAAGGTAAGAAATTTACAGGGGCATTCAGTGACAAAAGAGAGTCCAGTAGCCTCTTGTTATGGCTGTAAATCTACAGTTATTTTGGATTCTAGCCAAAGTCTCCATAGAACTGAGACTGCTCCAAGCACACATAAGCATCTCATAAAAAGCAGATTAAAGTAATACGGACTTCTCTGGAGGGACAGAACTGAGAGAATGGCCACCCAGACACTAGCCTGCCTCAGCCAGTCCCAGAGGTGGCTGATCTCTCAGAGCTGTGCTTCCTGCAGCTGCTCAAGCTGAAGTCCCTTCCCATTTTCTCTTGCTTTCCAACTCTGCTGAACAACTCAGTATTTACCTTTCATGGGTGTATCCTGAAAGGCATTTCTGTAATGGGAAGAATCTGTCCTGTCCAAGTTCAGTCTCCATGTCCTCGCTAAGGGACCTCCTTAGATCCCATCCAATGACAGTGTTATCTATTTTTGCTTCTTTTATTACATTTTCTGTATTTTACTAGGTTAAGGTTTGCTAGCATTTTAATGGCAGAGTATTCCATTTTATTTCTTTCTAATTATTTTGAAGTTATGCATTCTATTTCTATTTTAAAAGTCTTCTCAGCCCACAGAGGGGGAAAAAATTAGAGCCAATTGTCCCTCAGATGAAGAACTTACATATAGGCCATATAAAGAATTGAAAATATCAGATGCCCCAAATTCAAAGACCCAATCCAAAAATTAACATCTGAGATAAATACATGTTTCAGATGAAGAAATACAAAGGACAAATATATGAAAAAATGTTCAACATCACATCACAGGTCATTTGAGAGCTGCAAACAAAAAACAATGCTGTGGAGATAGCTCATCAGTCTAAATGCCTGTCTGGAAAGCGTTAAGGACCCAGGTTTAATTCCCTGTACCACAGACCATGCTGGCCACCATAACCAGGCATGGTAATGCACACCTGTAATCCCAGTGCTGGGGAAGCTGAGACAGGAAGATCACTACAAGTCCAAGCTAAATAGTCAGTTCACACACCAAATAAATAAATAAATTTTTTTTTGAAGAAAAAATGCTGTGATTCTACCCAACTCAAGAACAAAAAGATTATTACCAAGATATCAACCAATAACAATTGCTGCAAAAGCTGTGGGGATAAAGGAACACTTCTCCTCTATTAGTGGGAGTGCAGACTGGGGCAACCGCTATGGAAATCAGTGTGAGATTCCTCAAAAACTAGGATTAGAGGTTCCATTTGACCCAGCTCTTCCTCTTCTGGGTATCTTCCAGGAAGAATTTAAAACATCATGCCAAAGTGATATCTGCACAACCACGTTTATAGCAGCACAATCTTTAATAGCTAAACCTTGGAAACAGCTCAAATGCCTATAAACCAGTGAATGAATTGAAAAAGATTTCATATATATATATATGGGTTAATACTTATTCATAAAGAAGAATAATATTGTAACATTTCTATGTAAATGAATGCATAATATAAAGTATAATAAATTGGACACACGTGTATAAATATTGCATTGTGTTCATGGTGCGAGAAGCTAAAAGAGTAAATAAAGACTAAAGTGTACAATAGATATTGTGAAATAGGAAGAATTTTTTCTGAAGAAAGGAGAACTAGGAATGGAAAAGGGGGGAAGGGAAAAGGAAGAACTTGCAAAGGGACAGGTGATTTTAGAAAAAGATAGAATGGAAGCAAGCTTTGTAAATAGGAAAGAGATGAGGGGTTTAGGGAGTGGAGGGGAATGGGTAAAGGGAGAAATGACATATATTTATCATACACAGGAACAAATTCTCTAAGGTGAAGACGATCTCTATGTATATCTAAACTGTGCCAAAGAACTTATTCAAATAAAATAAAGAAAAAAGTAGAAGTAAAAGAAATAGACTCCTAAGAGGAGATTTCCATGGGAAAGTGTGTGTGTGTGTGTGTGTGTGTGTGTGTGTGTGTGTGTGTGTGTGTGTGTTCTGAATGAATCACAATGATTATACCAAAATATTACCTATGCTTTTCTTCCTGAGGTGTGATTATACATAAAGAGCTTTCATAAACAGGAATACTTTGTTCCATATTGCTTCATTTTATTGCACTTCATAGATACTGTGTTTTTTACAAAACGAACATTTGCTGCAGCCCTGCCTCGGGCCACTCACTCAGTGCCTTCTCTCCAAAGGCATTGTGCTCGCTTTATGTCTGTGTATCACACTTTGATATTTCTGTATTTAAAACCTTTTCAGTACTGTTGTATCAGTTATAATGATCTGTGGTCGGTAATCTCTCACGTTACTATACGACTGTGTGGGGGTGCCGCAAACTTTCCCCGTGTAAAATGGCTAACTTAATCCATAAATCTGTGTATTCTGACTGCTCTGACTGCCTATTCTGGCCCTGTCTCCCTCCCTCCCTATTTTCTGAGTCACAGAAATACTGAAGTGAGACCAATGAACATACCTAAGATGATCTATAAGAGTTTAAGATTTACTTATTTTTTTACTCTAAACAAAAGATAAAAATTATCAAGCTTAATGAGAAAGGCATATAGAAAGCCAAGACAGGTAGAAAGCCAGGCCTCCTGCACAGGTTACCTAAGCTGTGAGTCAAATGAAAAGATTTCAGAGTGCTTCTCCAACACACATGCAAATGACCAAAACCAAATTGGCCTATTGCTAATGCAAGGAAAGTGGTAGTAGCCTCCTAGATAGAAGATCAAACTATCCACAATATTCCTTCAACTCAAAACGTAGTCTCCCCCACCTGAAAAAAAAAAAAAAAACATAATCCGATGCAAATTCTCTTCAATTCCATAAAAACAGAGAGGTGGGGAAAAGTTTTGAAGAAAAAAAATTGATGCTTACAGAAGTTACTTCATGTAGTTTGAAGAAATAATCAATCTCCATAAAATAAAAATGTAACAAAGCAAAAAGCACTGATGCATATGCATCAGGACAGGTTGATTCACCTATAAAACTCTAAGATGGTTTGTGCTTTTAAGATGAAAACAATGTTTAAGTAATATTCTGAGAATCCAGGGCCTTTAAAAATCATACTAAATTCTAGCTGTCATCTAGAAGTAGTACCACAATACTTAGGTGGCATTGTTTATATTATTGTTTACTATTTTAATGAGAACAGATGAATAGGGCAAAGAAAGATCTCTTTCAAAACCTTAGATTCTTTGCAAAGCACCTAGTCACCCAAGCGCTCTGCTGGAGCTGTACACTGAGATTAATGTTATTTTTATACCTGCTAACACAACACTCATTCTGTGGCTCATAGATAAAGGAACAATTTCAACTTCCATATTTTACTATTTAAAACATGCATTTTATAAGCTCATAGCTGTCAAAGTGATTCCTCTGATAGACCTTGGCAAAATAAATTGAAAAGCCACTGGAAGAGATTCACCATTCTAAATGCCATTAAAAACATTCATGATCACAGGAGAAGGCCAATATGTCAGCACTAAGAAAAATTTCCAAGAAATCGAGCCCAACTCTCCTGGATAACTTTAAGAGGTTCAAGAACTCAGTGAAGGAAATAATCGCTGATGTGGTAGAAACAGTAGACAAGCTGGAATTAGAAATATAGCCTGAAAATATGACTGAATTGCTAGAATCCTATGATAAGAACTTAACTGATGAATACTTGCTTCCTAAAGATCAGCAAAGAAAGTAATTTCCTTCCATTCTTTGAGATGAAATCTCTTCCTGGTGAAAAATAACATGTTATTGAAATGACAAAAATGTATTTAGAATTTTCAAGGCCTTAGTTGATAAAGCAGTGGGCAGAGTTGAGAAGATAGACTACAACTGTGAAAGAAATTCTGGTGTGAGTAAAATGCTATCAAGCAGTAACACATACTACAAAGAAAAATTTCAAGTAAGGAACAGTAAACAAACTTCATCTTGTGCCATTTGAGAAATTGCCCAGGCCATTCACCTCCACCCGATGGGTCAGCAGCCACTGACACGAAGGTAAGACTCGCCACCATATAAAGGTTGTCACACACTAAAGGCCCAGAGAACTGTTAGTGTATTTTGGTAATAAAGTTTTTGTAACCAAAGTATAGATATTATACTTTTAATCATAATGCTATTACAAACTTAAGACAGTATGGTGTGGCATAAAAGTTTTTATATGCACTAGAAAACAAAATAATAATTGTATGACTCAATTTATGACGGTATTCACTTTATTGTGCTGTTCTGGGAGAAAACCCTACAATGTCTCCGCATTATACTTGTTTTATGTTTCCTCCTATTTTAATTACTTTTGGAGCACATATGTAGAAACAAACAAAACATGCTATTTTTACACAAATGAGTCTCCCTATTCCAAAATCCTTTTCAAGCTCTCCCTGCATGCACCTGACAGGTCTTGGGAAGGCATTTGTTAGCATTCACACAAATCCTTGAACTTGATCAAGATGCAGTCTCATATTTTGATATCTGAGACAATAATGCCATTGTTAAGAATGGGCTAGGGCTGGGGAGATGGCTCAGCAGAGCAAGCGCTTCCCTGGCAAGTGCAAGGGCCTGAGTTCAATTCCTGGTTCTGAAAAAAAAAAAAAAAAAAAAGAATAGGCTAGTTTATACAAACAATAAAAGCACATGAATAAAACTGAATATTGCAGTTAATAGAATCGAAATCATATGACATACTTAGATATATGTAATTGTTATTTTGATTCTCAAAAAATAAATTTGTTACGAAGATTGAAATATTATCATTGATATTTTTCCATAGGCAAACTAATTATTCCTTAGGTTTTATCCATTATCAATACTGATTTCAAGTTTTACTAGATCATCACCACCATCATCAAAAAACTTTCACACTGATGCATCAGAAACTCAGAGTCTGAGTTCTGCTCCACTGACTCCTCCCTCATGCTCTACAGTTGATGTCTGCTGTGCTCATAGATCATTGGTGAGCACCACCACAATGTGAGAAGTCTTTGAACAGCTTGCTGGTACCTGTACATTGTCTGATGTCCTGGGAGCCCCAGGCCAGTGAGGACTTTCAGGACATAGGACTTGGGAAGATGAAGTCACAGCTTTCCTGCCCTGGGATGCTAGCTGAGTAAGCACAGACAGGCAGAAAGTGGTCAGAGATAAACTAAGGAACGCTTCTGTGCCTCTGGCTCTGGAGAATCTGAGAGCTGAGAAATCAGAAGAGAGAGATTTGCATTAAAGAACATGAAAACAAGATGTTAATTTAGATGCTTTGGAAATCTAAAAGACTTAGCTGCTTTATCCTCAGGGTCAGTATTAAACTGTTTAATTCAGTAGTGAGGCAGATACTTGCCAAAAATATTCTAATCATCCATGCCTATAATTATTTTAGGATACACCAAAAAGCATTTCATTTCCCAATAAAAAAATAGAAAAAAATACTAATACCAGGGAGAGTTCACCTGAGAAATAAGTAGAAATTGTATGCAGCTTAAGAAAGTTCTAGTTCTGGACCTTGGAGATCAATTATAGCAAGACCGTCTTTTTCTAAAGAGCCCTTTGATACCCAGAGAAACCGTATTACAGAGAGTACAAGTGTATTGCATAACAATTTACTAAATCTTAAAACACTGAAACCAGAAGTTAGCTTGAAATTTTAAACAGATTGTTTTAGAATAAAAATAATGAATGCAAATTTTGCCTATTGATGAGTTAATTCTGTTGAACCTGAAAATGCTTTAGAAAAACAAAGGTTTAGTATTTTTGAAATGATAGGTGTACAGGGAATTATTAGGGTAATTTGATAGTATTCAATGATGATATTATGATGAACTCAACAGACTTCTGGACAGGAGTCAGAAGATGTGAGCTCCTCTGTTTCCCTAGCCCTCTGTATGGTCTTTCACAAGATGACAAATCTAGGAGGGGATCCCCTAGACATCAGGGCATAAAAGAGTTGCAAACATCATCTCTAAAGCCCACATGGAATCATAGTACCTGCAAATATGTAAGAAGGCTCTGAGTGCAAACAATTAGGCTATGCACCCTTGTCTTGCATGCTAAGTTCTCATATAATGGGCCCTAAAATGTTGCATAATATGAATCTCTTACCAATTTAATATATGTTACAGAGTAGTGAAATCCACAAACTCTGACCAAAGGCCATTGGGTTGACTTTGCATTTATTCTGTACAGGTTTCATAGTTTTACTTTTTCTTTTTGGAAGTTGTGATTTTTTTCCATGAACTTAATGATAATAATTTTTTTTTGGCAGAACTGAGAATTGAACCCAGGCCCTTGCTGTGGCAGGCAAGTACTTATTCTACTGAGTTATCTCCCTGGCCCAATGATAACAAATGTAATGTATGCAACCATCTATGCATGTTAAGTTAAACTGCCTAAAATGTGATAGGAGACATACACATTTGTTTGTACTATGAACTGTAAAGCAATCTGTTTGCAACGTTAGGTTTTACTACCTTCTGTATTTGTAAACAAAGACAAATGTTGCTTTAAGAAGTAATTATAATTAGAAACAGACTATGGATGTGAAACTTGATATTTTTGAAGATAAACTTGTTTGCTTTTGTGTACTCTACCTGAATGCTTTTTTAAAAAAATGTATTTTCATGGTTTTAAAAAAAAAAGAATGAGACAACAACAAACACAGAAACTATTTACTAGCTAGGTGGATAAAGTTTATGAAAATTTTCATAACTAAAAGTTAAAAATCGGGATGCTTAAAAACTCCCTGTCCAACTACAGATGTTAAGTGTATCTTCCAATCCACACAGATGGCAAGTATGACTGCTTAGTAGCTTTCCAAATACCTAATCAGTTGAAGTTTGTTTTTAAAAATGAATCATTACTCATCAATTCATGAGGTGGAAGAAGATTCTTCATGATTTTCTGAACAACAGAGAGTAAGTGAATCTTTCTTGAAGTGTTTCACCCTTCCTTATTCACGCCTGTAGACTCACAGTAAAGGAGCTAGAACTACGTGTGGTCACCTACTGTTCCAGATACAAGCACATACAATTTTCCCTTGGGCAACAGGTTTAGTTAAACCTAAACAAAAGGATTTTTCTCTAAGACTATTGAAAAGGAAGTCTAGTTTTATCCCATTTCTTCAAAGACTATTATTCATTAAAATATTCAACCATCTGGAAAAAGTAATAATTGAACAAGTATGAAAAGCTTTTTAAAAATAGCAAATCATTCCAAGTTTAAAGAAAGTGAGTGGGACTTTCTCTTTTCTGTAAACGTTTCGAACAATATTAGCGTTATAAAAATGTGCTTTTCCATCAAGCATCTCCCAGAAGACTGCCCCACTTACAGGTATTTATCAAGAAATGGTTTAGATTTTTTGGCTTTCTTCACTTAAAGTTTCAGGGAAAGATCCTTTCATTGATTTTTACGTGCGGCTTTGATTAACTCCAGTAGGAGTCCTGCACATAGCTCAGTGGTTCAAATTGATCCATAGCTTAACAGTCTATGTCCCTCCTAGAGAGATATTTTATAGTTTTCAATGCTCAAGTCATTCATTTCTAAGTCATCTACTCAGCTCTTCAGAGCTATCTCCCTATCTATTCTAACATTGAAAGCATTAATTTTGAAACTTGATAAGCCATTTCTAGTTACTATTTTAACATATTGCTTTAATACACAGCCATTATGGCCTCAGTTGCCTAAAAGGTATATCACAGTACTACCATTAGTGACTTTCCAAAAGACAAATTTTAATAAATAATCTTGGGAACAGTTCATAATTTATAGCAAGACCGAATATGACCAAGTGCTTGTATAGTTCTGTTCTTTTATCTAAAGACAAATACTATTTGTTCTTTTCACAGTTGTGACTTGTGTCTTGTAAGAAGACTTGGGCCTCAAGTAACAAAGTCTATTAGTTAATATCTCACTTGCCCAGCCTCCTGAAGCACATGTTACAGCATTTGTGACATTATCTGCTCAAAGATAATAAGGCTCTACATTGACTTCCTTGCTACTCTGTTGGCAGCTTTTCATTGTTACGAAAGAGAGCACCTGCGCCCTCGTGTCCTCACACTGTCTCTCTCACAGGATAAACCAAGAGTTTATTTCCTTGAACTAGGATTTATGAGTAGCACTCCAACTTCCTTGCTTTTCTTCCAGTCATAAATTTGAAAACTTTCAGAGGTTTATTTGTAGTGCAGTAGGAGAAAACAACACAGAGAAACAAGTTAGTCATATCTATAGCTGGAACTCCTTGCCCTACCACAATGGAAAGGATATATATCCATTATTTTGGATTAGTCATGTATGTAAAGTTCCGAGCAAATGGGGGCTGGGGAAAGAGTGAAAGAGAGAGAGAGAAAGAGAGAGAGAGAGAGAGAGAGAGAGGTGGCGTCCCCATCCAACATGATTTTTTTTCCAACCAAAGACTCCAGTTTCAACTAATGTACCATAGTCAGCAATATCAATATGATTTATGGAATATTTCAACAACTCCTGATTACATATGAGTTCATATTTTATTTAATTATATATCCATCAGATGAATGCCAATATCATAAACTTTAAACATTACAAGGCTCTTCATCTTCCTTTATACTTTTCACGTTTATCCCCCATAATAACAAAACCTAAGACCTTGAGCTGTAATAGGGTCAGGACTGGAAGCAAAGGAGGAAAGGGACAAGGATAAGCTATAGTGTAGGATAACAAACAATTAAGGGAATGTGCTATGAATCTAGTGATCAAGTCAGAGTGACAATTTCAATGTGCAGCAGGGTTACTAACAGGAAAGCACTCCAAATCCAGAAATCAAGACATGGTCACGATTAAAAGCAAGAACCCAGGAAAAGAGAAAATGCAGAATCTGTGTGCTAGGACAGAACAGTTAAGAACCACACTCAGAATAATAAAAATAAGAGTTGGTATCAAGACATATGCATATATTTAAAGAAACTTATTACAATAAAAGACACATTTCTATTAATTCCCCTGCATACTAAAAATGTTTCCTTGCTTTTAACAAAATTATCCCATCATTACTACCAATTTGTTTTATAGTAAAAAGGGTTTTTTACCCCAGTGACAAGGGATTTGTAAACATTTGCTATATTTTTTCATCACCCTCTATAGCACATTTTCTTCTATATATGAAATCCTGAAAAAAATTACACCACAAAAGTATAAGTGATGCTATTGGAGAAGAAGAAGGCGATGGGGAGGGAATGTGGTAGAGTAATGAATGGGAGTAGGTAAAATCAAAGTGCTTTTGCATTTATTAATATACCATGATAAAATTCATTTTTCTCTGTACTTATTACACACTGATAAAACATTTAAAGTTCAGAGTCAACATGCACAAATGGGAGATAAAAAGTGCCTCAACCATGTTGTAGGAGCTCTACAGTTTGATCAACAAGTTTCAATAGGCAATAAAATAAGTACATAAAACCACAGATGAGAATTCAAGTAGCAATTTCACAAGAACAATCTAAAAAGTTTAATTATAGTACTACAATATACGTGCAAGATTATTTGCACTAAACTCAATAAAAATTTCCAGTTAATAATATTGATATTATACTCCTAAACATAGTTATAAAAGCATTATTAATTAATTTTGTATTAAAAAATTTATACATCTAGTGCAAACTGTATGCATTAGTATTTGTAGAAGCACTATTCATACTAGCCAGAAAGTCTAAAAAAATTTTCTATCAACTAGTAAATTCATAAACCAAATGTGACAAATCTACACAATAAAATAATATTCAACAATAAAATACAGCAAACTACTAAAAAACTAGAAATTCAAATGAACCTCAAAACTTTATGCTAAGCAAAAGGAGTTAGATATTAAAAATATAGGCCAGACAAATAGCTCAGCAGATTAAAGCACCTGCAAGCAGGCTCAGGGGCCAGAGGTCAATCCCTGGGCCTGCCATGCTGGCCCCACCCCAGGGGCACTCTGAGATGGCAATTGAGACTGGGCGTGGTGGTGTGCACCTGTACTCCCAGCTCTTGGGAGGCTGTAAACAGGCAGATC
>PVKA01039511.1:0-10674 GCA_004027165.1 Ctenomys sociabilis
TAAGTATATGCAAGAAAATAGAAATTATCCCATGCATACTATCTGACCACAATGCAATGAAATTGGAAATAAATGACAAAAGAAACCAGAAAAACCCACTAAATTCATGGAAACTAAACAACACCCTACTCAGCAATCAATGGGTTGCAGAAGAAATTCAACAAGAAATTCAACAATATCTACAATTCAATGAAAATTCCAGTACAACTTACCAGAATTTATGGGATGCGATGAAAGCAGTTCTTAGAGGGAAAATCATAGCTATGGACTCACACATTAGGAAAACAGAAAGGGAACAAATTAGCACCCTAATGTTGCACCTCCGACAGCTAGAAAAAGAGCAAACAAAACCCAGAGCACAAAGATGGGAAGAAATCATAAAGATTAGAGCAGAAATTAATTCAATTGAGATGAAGTAAGCAGTTCAAAGAATCCACAAATCAAAAAGCTGGTTCTTTGAAAAACTAAATAAAGTTGATAAGCCTCTTGCCAACCCCATCAAAAAGAGGCAAAAGAAAATTCAAGTACAAGCGATAAGGAATGAAAATGGTGAAATCACCACAGACCCAGCAGAAATTCAGAAGATTATCAATAGTTACTTCGAGAATCTTTATGCTCACAGAATAGAAGACACGGAAGAAATGGACAGATTCCTCGAACGTTACGAATTACCAAAACTGAATCAAGAATATATAACAACTCTCAATAAGCCGGTAACAGCCAACAAAATACAAAACGTAATAAAAAGCCTATAGACAAAGAAAAGTCCAGGTCCTGATGGATTCACAGCTGAATTCTACAAAAAATTTATAGGAGATATAATCCCCACACTCCATAAACTCTTCAGTGAAGTTGAAACGGAAACAGTCCTCCCAAAATCATTTCTGGAGGCAAGTATAATACTGATTCCAAAACCAGGGAAAGACATAACCAAAAAGGAAAACTACAGGCCAATCTCCCTCATGAACATAGATGCAAAAATACTCAACAAAATCCTGGCAAATAGAATACAGCAAATCATCAAGAAGATCATACACCATGAAGGTAGGATTCATCCCAGGGATGCAAGGATGGTTCAATATTCAAAAATCTATAAGTGCAATACACTATATTAATAGACTGAAATCTAAAAACCACATGATCATCTCAATTGATGGAGACAAAGCCTTTGACAAAGTCCAACACTCATTCATGTTCAAGGTCCTACAGAAAATTGGAATAGATGGACACCATCTTAACTTGATAAAAGCCATCTATGACAACCCAAAAGCTCATATAATCCTAAATGGGGAAAAACTGAAATCTTTTACTCTTAAATCAGGTACAAGACAAGGATGTCCTCTATCACCCCTCCTATTCAGTATAGTCTTGGAATCCTTAGCATCAGCCATTAGAAAAGTGGGAGAAATAAATGTAATAAGAATAAGTAAAGAATTATCACTATTTGCAGACAACATGATACTTTACTTGGAAGACCCCAAAAATTCCAAAAAGAAACTACTAGAACTTATATGGAAATTCAGTAGCATAGCAGGATACAAAATCAATACTTAAAAGTCAATAGCATTCCTCTACACAGATAACAAGCACACTGAAATGGAAACAATAGAAACAATACCTTTTACAATAGCACCGCGGAAAATGAAATACGTTGGGATTCACTTAACCAAGGAAGTCAAAGTTATTTTCACGCAAAATTACAACACCCTAAGAAAAGAGATTATAGAGGGTTTCAGAAAATGGAAAGATATTCCATGCTGGGATAGGAAGAACCAACATTGTGAAGATGGCCATACTCCCAAAATTGCTGTACAGATTTAATGCAATCCCTATCAAACTGCCACCAACATACCTCCCAAACGTAGAGAAATCATTCCTAAAATTTATTTGGAACCACAAACGACCTAGAATAGCAAAGGCAATCTTGGCCAATACAGACAAGGCAGGAGGCATCACAATTCCTGACTTGAAATCATACTACAAAGCCATTGTGATAAAATCAACATGGTATTGGCAACAAAACAGACCTGAGGATCAGTGGAATAGATTAGAAGATGCAGAGGCATATACAATCGCACTCAGCCATATGATCTTCCACAAAGGGGCTAAACAAGCTCATTGGAAGAAAGATAGCCTCTTTAACAAATGGTGCTGGAATACATGACAAAAACTAAAACTTGGCCCAGCTCTATCACCATGCACTAAGTTAAAGTCAAAATGGATTAAAGATCTAAACATTAAAACAGAAACACTCAATCTCCTGGAAGAGAAAGTAGGAGGAACTCTTGAAGGCATAGGGGTAGGTAAAGAGTTCATGAACAAACATATATTCACACGGGAAGCACTTGAAAGAATCAACAATTGGGATCAACTCTTCTTAAGAACCTTCTGCATGTCAAAAGAAATTGTCAACAGAGTGAAAAGACAACCCACAAATATTGAAAAAATCCTAACTAACAAGCAATCAGACAGAGGTCTACTGTCTAGAATATATAAAGAACTAAGATATAACAGAGCCCTCAAATTTAAAGACCCAATTCAGAAATGGGCATCTGAGATGAATGTGCCCTTCTCAGACGACGAAATTAAAGAAGTGAATAAATATATGAAAAAATGCTCCACATCGCTAGCCATTCATGAAATGCAAATAAAAACAACACTGAGATACCATCTCACTCCAGAAAGAATGGCTATCATAAGGAAATCAACCAACAACAAATGTTGGAGAAGTTGTGGGGAAAAGGGAATGCTTCTCCACTGCTGGTGGGAATGTAGACTGATACAACCATTGTGGATTTCAGTGTGGAGGCTCCTCAAAAGAGTAGGATTAGAAATCCCATTCAAGCCGGCTATCCCCCTACTGGGAATTTTCCCAAAGGAACTGAAAATATTGTATCATAGTGATATATGTGTACCTATGTTTATAGCAGCACGATTTGTGATAGCAAAATCTTGGAAACAACCAAGATGTCCATCACATGAGGAATGTTTGAAAAAGATGTGGCATTTCTATATAATGGAGTATTACTCAGCTATTAAGAATGATAAGTTTGAAGCATTTATACCGAAGTGGATGCCACTTGAACATATACTCATAAGTGAAATAAACCAGACACACATGTGTAAATATCATATAGTCTCCCTACTATAAGAATCAAAAAGCAGAAATACAAATGGAAACGTACAACAACAACTAAAATCAATTGAGTTAGATAAGACAAAGTGAATGGCATATGCTGCAGGATACTAATCAGCTTTTCTTCTGGATGGTTAACAACCTAAGATCCCAAGTCAGAGTTGGAGAAATAGAAGAGCCACAAGACCAGCCAACATTTTGGCCCTAGCCTTTCAAAGTCAGTGAAGACTCAGGACATAGGAGAACCTGTACTGCAACATCATGAAACTCAGGTGAACTCCAAATTTTCTGAACAAGGAGATTATGGAGCCACACAGGAAAGAGATTGAAGTTCTAAAGTGTGCCTGGGGAGAGACACATGAAGAGAAAACTTTCTCTCAGGCTCTCACAGAGAGCAAACTGGTCAAGCATTGGCCATGACTCATCCACATGGATGACACAGACAAAGGAACTACAGAATAAGGTACAGGACTATAAGAAAAACCCTGAGAGGACTTCACTGACCTCATAAGAAACATAAAATACATGTGTTAGTATATAAGTCTTGCTCTATCTTGGTCTTAACCATCCAGCAGAAAAGTATAAAAATGAAGTATACATCGCGGGGCCATAATATTAAACTGAGCTGTAAATGGCTATGGTCTTCTTCAGATAACTCTTCAGATAACTCACTATTTTTGTGGAGTGCTGGACTGTGTTGGATCGTGTTGTCGAGTTCAAGCACCTAAGTTAGTTGAATGACAATGGGGTGCACATCTCTGACAGGTGTAGACAAAGGAAGGGGTATAGAAAGGAAGAATCATGATGTGTGTGTATGGACAGTACAGTTGGGATAGATAATGCTGTGCTTCTACATAATTCTATGAGAGGCAAGGTTTGCACTATTGGTGGTTGGACAGGATATTATGTCAGCTTCTAGTACTATGGACAACCACTAGGAAAATAACAAGGTAGAAAGTATTAATTATTGAATCTCTGATGTAATTCAGGTATAAAAAATAAGATACACAAAGAGCTACACTCTTTATTACTGATAAGAGACATACGGTGTAATAATGTCTGTAAATATAATATCATGTATGGACCTTCTGTGATACCAAAACAATATGAAAACAGTTTGCAATGTATTAATTTATCAAATCCATCTTGTCCAGGTATCTTAAAACTATCTCATTGATATTTGTACTTCAATAAAACAAAAATTAAAAAAATTTAAAAAAAGAAAGAAAGAACAGAATATATACAAGAAGGTTGAGGTGATTGCACTAAGAATTTCCATCAGTTTTTTTTAAATAGCAGCTAATGTGTGGAATCCTAACTTTGACTAACTCTGCATGGTAATTTCTGCAAACTAAGCAACTGCATTAAGGACAGCAATGTGTAATACAAAAACCACGCTCTAGATACCTCTCATCTTGATCTTCTAAAGGTGTACTGTTCCTAATGCTATATCAAATATTATCATATTCTAAAATAAATTTGTAGAAAAAGGTAATAAAAAAGAGAGAGCTGAAAAAAATTTAAGATTTCTTGAAAGCTTGTGGCAATATCCAATCATATGTCTAATCTTGCATAACTATATCTGTTAATCCAAGCAACAGGCTTGATGATGAAAATAGGTAATGTATCAATCATTGTTGGTCAGCTATTTTTGTTTTGCAAATCTGTAACTTGGGTATTGTATGTTAGCCTGTTTCTGTGTTTTTGTTTTTCTTGCTTTTGTTTTTGCTTTTCAGAATAAAAGAAAATTATAGTAAGAAAGACTATCGCAAAAGAAGCATAACATTAAATCTTTCTAGTGCAGTACACTAGCAACACCTCAAATGGCATCCACACAACTTGTTTATTGACAGAGACATTTTTTATTGCAGGAGCAAATCTGCACAAGAAGAAGGGGATCCTGGGACATTGCTATCAGGGAGAAAGGGTTAAATCATGGTGGCTCCAGGTGGAAAAAACGATACTCAAGGATAATTTGGGTCTAGTGTTTTTCTCCTGAACACCGAACCTCAGATGTGGAGCCCAGGGGGCAATGGTAGGAAAAATCTCCAGGGACATGGGGCAGGCTTCAGACAGGAGTCAGGGGATCACAGTGTCACTTAAGTCAGAGAACCCACAGATACAGCATATTTATTTACCTGGCCGCCAATGCAAGCCTCCTCTTCATTAAGCCTGAAGGGTTGCATATATGTCTAAGATGTTCTGTTCGGTTGTTAACTTCCTTCTCCTGCAGCTTTATGCCTTAGTGTGTACTTTTGGTAATGAAGCCTGTGTTCAACGAAGGAGCACCAGTGTGCACAAGGATGGAGACGTGGTGATTGGGGGATTTTTCTCTCTTTATATCTATTTGTACTACACTGGTATCTTTCATATAAAGCCCACAGAGGAATTCTATATCATGCCGTAAGTGTCTTCTTCACGCTTTCGCGTCTTCCCTGGTTGTCAGGATGGGCGCTGGCTAGGCATCTGTGGGTAGATACAGCAGCGCTCTCTGTAACACTGCCCTGCTCTGTGCATTCACATTACAGGGCAAAACTGTGAGTCTTTTCCTGTCTCTCTGTCTGTGTGAATGTGGAAAGAGAGTATTCTGTTTCAGTTTTCTGAACTTCTTGATTTCAGGGCTGAAGCCCGCAGTAGACACCACTCGGGACTTCACTCCGTGCTCATTGCACTTCTTCCTGCCTAGAGCCGCAGCCAGGCAGTGAGCGATGCTCTGTAGCCAAAGAATCCAAGACCGTAGCATGGACTGAAGTCAATACTAAGTGATTATTGCCAAATGAGCTTTGCATCGTCAAGGGTCTGCGCATGCAATTTCTTTTATCACTACTGATTATCCTCTCAGATTTCTACCCTTGCTGCCTGAATACACTTCCTCGTGTAGATGCTCAGTTAGTACCTCAACTAAACTCTAGGTCAGCATCACCTGCCGCAGGTGCTCCGTGACTCTTGCCGCTGCCAGAATGGCAGGCCTAAGGGATGAGTTAGCTGTGAGGGTTCCCCCACCAAAGTAATTCTTCCTCAATTTGATCCAGGTGTATTTTGTGCTTTCAGCTATGCTCATATCAGTTTTGATTTCGATAAATATGTAATGAAATAATGAACTTTTCAAAGTGTCAGATAATTCTAGCCAATGACTGGTGCTTTTGTGAGAAAAAGAGATGCCTCAGAAACAGTAATTGTTACCAAAACATTATGAAAACTGTTTGCAATGTATTAATTTATCGAATCTGTATTGTTAAGGTGTCTTGAAACTGTCTGATTGACATTTGTAGTTCAATAAAATAAAATAAAGAAACAGTAATTGACTGTGTCTTTTATAAGACGCAGGACCTAGAGTGGCAGCTGCCCACACTGGGGAGCACAGGTACTGGTTTGAGGAATTTGAGCTGTTTTCTTCTGTAGTGTATCTGTCTCCTATTTCTTATAATGTTCAGATGTCTGCCTATACTTTTATTCCTAGGTATTTTCCCCATGCTTACATAGACGCTGAGATGGAGCCTTATGGTGCTGACTATGCTAGCAGCAAACTCCTGGGCTACAGAATTCCCTGGGACAAAACCACAGAAACTCTCCTTTGTTAACATTAGAGGTCCCCCACAGACCAGGTAGCCCTGCCAAGATTAGCTCTCCCTCAGCTGTTCCAGCCAGTGATCGATCACCCTCCCTGAAAGATCCTATAAAGTCTCCTGCTCCCCCACCCACTTTATGCACTGTTGTCTTGGTCCCCTAGACAGCCAGCCTGCCTGATGCCTCCAACAAATCTCCTCACGTCAGAATGCCTGCCTGGTCGGCTGCATGGGTTCATGCCGAACAGATGGATGCAGGCTGCCTCCTCCCCAGGAGGAGATGAGTGCCACCTACTCTTCACTTTGTCTCTGCTGTCTCTGCTCTCCCTGCACATGCTCAGGGAATCTGGCTGCTTCTGCAGCTGACCCTGCTCTAGACCCAGGGTTGGGGATCCTGCTCTGTGATAGAAAGAACACCCCTGCAGTTCCAAAAGCCTTTTACGCCCAGGCAGGCTGATGTATCCACTAGGAACAAGATTTTATGACCTCATGAGGAGTTTTCATTTCTTTTAGAATTGGAAAGAAAAAGAAACCTTGGGGACAAAAATACATATAATCCATTTATATATTTTTTATATCTATAGACATTTATTTATCCATTTTTATATATTTGTATCCATATATATATACATATTCATTTATATATATATATATTTCTGATATTACAGAAAACAATTTTAATAATTTGAAAGGGGACATTGTATTTTGTTTGAGTCTGATTCCAGGTTTTGCTTTTGTTCCTTATGTGATTAATCTCTTTCTTGATGGAATATCAATGTTTGAGTTCCCTTATATTCCTTTTGCTCTGCTTTTCCTGAATATTTGTTACAAGGCATAAAATCTCTATATATTGCTAAGTAACTCCAGAGCCAATGAAGAAATACTATGCTAGTCACTTTGTCACTGAGAATGCTCTGGAGGAACAGCTTCTTTACAAAGCTCCAGTCCGAAATATTTTAAAATTTCGCACTTTATGAACAGTATACTTGCAGTGCTCTGCACCTGAGATCTACTGGGAGGGAGTGCCTGGAACAGCTGTTTACCTTGCGCCCCCCCGCCCCCCCCCCCGCCACCAGAAGGAGCTTGAGGCTCTATTCCCAACCGTGGGCCATCTCTCCTGTGACTCCCTGCTACATTCTTTAAGACAAACACAGGTTTCGCGTTGAAGGAGTTTTATTTTATCTTCAACTTTAACTTTAAATATTTATCAAATACTAGCTACACATGTTCATGAGTGCTGTGTTACACGCTGACCCGTATTCTCAAGTAGTTAAATCAAGCACAATGATGGCTCCACCGTCCACGGTACCTCTTCATGTGGATGGATGTGGAGAGAAAGTCTGATTTCACCGAATCAACAACACTGAAGAAATATCTTTCTCCTAAATGAATGCAGTCAACAAGAAATAGATGCGAGTTAGCAGTGAACGCTGCATGTAAATCAATAAATATATAGGTTTTCTCCTTTCAAAAAATTATAACATGAAAAAACATCAATTTTTCTAACTTTTTATGCAGAATAATTCTATACTTAAATTTTTTTTTGAGTATTTGTAGCAAACTCATGCAAGTCTTGTAAAACACCCTATTCTTAAGGTGTTGCATTCAGATGTTATAAATAATTTCCTTGTATAGTAAATTTTCTTTTATGCAGTTCTGAGGGTTGATCCTTGCTTGTCACACTAAGCTCTGTTCCCAGACCGTTTTCACTATTTTGAGGCAGGCTCTTGGCACGTCAGGAAGCTGCACACAGTGGGGCTCAGCTTGAAGCCTCAGGGTCCCTGGGAGCTGGGATTCTAGGAGCACTGCCTGGCTTCTGGTGCTTTGTTTTACAAGCATCCATTTTGTCAAACTATTCAGCTCAGGACACAGTTAAAATTTTATTTGAGCTATTTTGAAATTTCATAGGAAAGGATCTACAATTTCGTCTTTACTTTTAGTGTGGTCATTTTGCACTAAATTATTATTAAAATTATTGTCTTTTAATTTTAAATATTAAAGTATGTCTTCTGTGAACACCCTTGTGATGAATTTCAAATTGCCTTCAAGAACTTGTGTTTGGTTTCCTTAGCTGATTAATGTTGCCACTGCCTGCCTCCTAAAATTGTTTTACTTTATCATTCTTTTATGAATAATGGGTATTTTATTGATCTTATGAGAGAAACATGTCTGCTGAGTGCTTTTGTTTATGCTGACATTATATTATTAGTTCCTAATTCCAAGTTGCTTTCTATATTTTTTCTTGTGTCTTGTTTTCTTTTATTACCTTTTCTACAAACATTTACTTTATTGTTTTATTCATTTTAATGAGGAAAACATAAAATAGCAATGAAACAGTTTCAAAACAGGCTAGTAGGACAGTTACAATAATTGATACATTGCATATTATTGTCTTTGTAGTAGCTATTCAGAGGAAAAGATGCAGACATGATATTTTGTCTAAACAATATTTTGTACAAACCTCTCTTCTCAATGAATGAATCAACATTTTAAAACTATACCTTCTGTTCCTTTCGATATGCTTATGTTATGTGCTCCTATTCTTCCTTTTTTTCTTATTTCTTTTATTTTCTTTTTTTTTTTTTATTGTCAAGCAACACACTGCCTCAGAGAAAGGCTTTTCTTTTTCCTTTTCCCTATCTGACCAGGTCTCTACAGATCCTTGTCACTGTCTGCTGGTCAATGGCTCTACATTCTGTGCAACTTACTAATCAATTTTTGATTTTTACATTTTCTGAATTATTTAGTATCCCTTGGAATTGAATGAGAAGTGTGTGTGTGTGTGTGTATGTGTGTGTGTGTGTGTGTATGTGTGTGTTTGTGTGCTATTTACCAAAAACTATTTCAAGTCTTCCTACCATCAGATGACCTAAGGGATCAGAAAGTCTGTCACCGACCAAAACATGTCTCTTGTGGGTATTTCTTTAACTGTTTATACATAAAAGTGTCCTTGGTTGTTACACGTAATATATAGTCTATGTTAATTGATTGGCTCTGTTTTCAAAGTCTGAGGTCTTAGATTTATAAATTACGATTTGATCCATACATGTAAAATTAATCCAGGTTAGCATTATGCACAATTTCTATGTAGATAATAGAGGATGGAGAGTCGTTACTGCTATCACAATGGGGCCCAGCTCATTAAGCAACAGTAAAATCTCTGTTTAACAAGTGATGCCATATTATTGCGTTATGCATTTTATGACCAAGAGCCTGTGGCCACTCTAATGCTTTTTGCGCAGAGATGCATTCCTAAAGAAGATTTTAGCACTGAGCCTAGCTCTCTCTTAATTTTAGAAATTTTTAATGGAATACATGTTACAAAATCACAACTGAAATCTTATCCTGGAGGGACCCAAGAGTTAAACGAAAATTCCGGTAAGCTTCCTTCTTTCCTTTCTCTCCAAATGCATATAATGGGGAGACAATTTAAATGGTTCGATAGTGGTAATTTTACATTTTTAGTTCCTCCTGCAGCTAATTTGTATTTAGCACATTTGGAAGGGCACATGCAAGGTGTTTCGAGGCAGCTGCTGTTTTCAGTTGCCTCATATGCGTGACGGAGCCCTGCGCTGCACGTTCCCACTTCCCTGTGAAGGGGGCCTCCGCGGGCTGCGAGCGGCGCAGGGGAATCGCTGACTCCACACCGACTTCGTGTTCCGTACATGCGAGATGAGGAATTCGCAATCGATTCTTGTCACCTACACTTGCTGGTGGAAGGGAAGGGTCTCTCCATCCAGTTAGACAGTGTAACTCACCCAGGCACAGGGAATTAAGTCAACTAGAATTTTTAAAAAAATGACATTAAAGGATAATAGATTTTTGTAAGCATAAAAATAGGAAGAGGCACACATAGAAAGTAAGCGTCCGTGCATGAAGACTTCCACAGATTCTGTCTGAAGGACAGCATGATTCTAATTATAGAATTAAATGCACAAGTGTGATTCATGAGAGCCATGTAGTGGACGCATC
>PVKA01039512.1:0-19442 GCA_004027165.1 Ctenomys sociabilis
TGCTGGAAGCTCAGCTTATTTCCAGACTGCCTCTGGCTAGTTTGGGGGATGTTTACAGAGCTGCAGGCCCTCTACTGCTGCTGCCCTGCCTCTTCCTTCTCCTTCCAGCTCGGATGGTGCTTAGGCCCTGCCTGTCGGTCACCTCTCCTGACATCCTGCCTGGTGCCCAACTGTGGGTGCCCTTGCTCGCAAGTCCTTTGAGAGGCTGCCCCGCAGCTCAACCTGGAACCTTACTGGTTGCGACTTTGGCAAGCTGTCTGATCTTCCTGTGCTGACACCTATTAAATGAAAGCACAGGAACCTGTGTCGCAGGGTTATCATGACAAGGCAGGTAACTGGGGTCCACAGCTGGGTCCAGCCCACCGCTGTGGTTAAAGATAAAGCTGCATGCCACTGACACCCCCAGCTACACTCGCTGGCTTGCATATTCTCCTTGGGGAGCTGGGCAGTGACAGAGACTGCACGAATCTCAATTCTGAAAGACTTAAGATCTTTTGTAGAATAAGTTAGCCAACTTCCATAAAAGAAACATGACCACCAAGCACATAGTAAGTACTTTAGCAAAGAAAGAACAACTCCCACACACACACAGCTTTGGATTTTAACAAATCTGATTGAGAACCTAAGATAACATAAAGCAATGACAACCTCCAAGGAAATCTGGTTCCTGGCATCTGTGCTTCCTGACGCGGGAGGATCTTATCCGGCCTTCTCAGACAGCAGGGGACCTGCTGTAGGATCTCAAGCTGGAGTCCCCTCCTCCACTGGGTTCTCTTCTCCGAAGCCACATCCCTGCTGCCCTGGGGCTCCCTACAGTGGGAGCAGCCCCTTCCCTCAAGGGAATCTCCCCTGTGAGAGTTACCAGGTTCTGCTTCCAGGTTCTGTCAGTGAGTGGGCCCCACTGTTTGGAATAAGATATTTCTCTGGGTGTCCTTTCCTGGCCTCCACTGCTAGATGCTAGCAGTGTCCCCTAGCTGTGATGGCTTCCAGCCGTCCCCAAGTATCCCCTGGAGGGCAACATTGTCCCAGCTGAAAACTAACTCCACGGGCTTAGTCCAAAATAACCTCACAGGTGAGGCAGCCATGAGCCAGTCTCAGTTTAAATTCGTAGTTAGGAAGACAGTGTCCTCCACAGGGCACAGACCTGCTAAAGATAGATCTGATTTGTATCGCTGAGTCCTTAGCCACCAGTCCCTGGGGAATCCACAGCTGGGCTGTCCTTCCCCTGGGCTGCTGGGAGCCGCCCACCTTCTGCCTGCCTAACCAAGAAGGTTGCCACAGGACTCCTTCCACCTGCAGGGCAGCAGCCTCCGTGTGATATGGCTATGCCTGCCCTCCCCCACCAGCAAGCCCCATGCAAGCCTTCCATTTTCACACCTAGCGCCTGCACGGCTAAGCTTATCCTTTCCACAGGTGCTTAGTGGTCCCTCTTGTGGGTCAGCCACAGGGCTCAGAGACAGAACCTTGTGCTTAGTGGGATGAGTCAGC
Source organism: Ctenomys sociabilis (assembly GCA_004027165.1). Lineage (NCBI taxonomy): Eukaryota > Metazoa > Chordata > Mammalia > Rodentia > Ctenomyidae > Ctenomys > Ctenomys sociabilis. The sequence goes on from PVKA01039512.1 coordinate 1,489, forward strand.
CAGAGAAGCAGAGTGTGCATTGTGCGTGTGTGTGTGTGTGCGCACGCGTGTCTGTTGTGCAAGAATAGCAAGTCTTTTGGGGACAAGGACAGATTCCCATGCCAGGGAACAGAGTCCCCACACCAGGCAAGAGCATGTGATACAGCAACAGGGTCAGACGAGTGGCAGCTGGTGTTTGAGGACTGTGCCAGGAAGTGGTTCACCACCATCTTTCTTTTTCCCCCAGCGTCTTTCGTGATTCAGCATCCCTGTGAGCAGAGCGGCAGGCAGCTGTCACCCCAGTCTTTGTTTTCAAGAAACTTACAAACAGGGAGTCTTGGAAGAAAGAGATAATATTCCCTCCAGACAGGGAGTAGATTTGGTTATTGCTGGTATAATAGATGGTGTATTCCCTAGGCGCACATGCTAGGCAGGTTTGCTGAGGTCCCTCAGCCCTCGTGCTGAAGTTTGCACGTGTGGACCCCCGAGCAACTGGGCCTAAAAGATGAGCCCCTCTTACTTGAGTTATGGCTTGTTGGCGCTGAGCTCTCGTTGGCCTCTGCCCCAGGAGTCTCATGTCTTCTGCCACTGTTGCCTACGAAGTGGTGCCAGACATTGTCAACAATGACCAATGTCCTGCATTCATCAGCTTGTTTATTCAAATAGAATAAAATCTTTGACCCTCCAGTTCGGTAGCAGGGAAAGCAAAGCCTGGAGAGGCGGGTGGGATTGCGAGGGTTGTGTGTGGCCTCATTGCAGAGCTTGAGATTTATCCTAAGGGCTCAAGAAGCCACTCAAGAACTTAAGGCAAAAAAATGTCAGGACCTGGTGTACGTTGGTGTGGAGGGTGAGCATGAGACGCAGGGTCAAGGGGGATACGGACATGAGGCGATGCAGGAGCCAAGTTTAAAACAAACCATAGTATTCTTGCCAGAATGATTTCCGATCCAGGGGTTTATCCCCTGGCTGCGTTAATCTGTGGTGACTCTATAGACCTTTGTGCCCTTGACATTTCTGAAGCATGCAGCCCTGCCAAGCATGTAGTGCGGAGCCTTGTAGAGGGTCCTCAGGTGAGGTGGCTGTCTCGGTTACTCTTCTCTCACTGCTGGGACAAACACCTGACACCCAAAATGAAGGAAGGAAAGGTTTATTTAGCCCACGGTCACTGGAGGTTTCAGTCCATACTCGGCCGGCTCCAAGGCAGAGCAGCACAGGGCAGAGGGGAGCAGCTCATGGCGGCAGCAGAGGGCACTAGCAAAAAGGAGGAGCAGCAGTAAGAAAGTGGCAACAGAGAGGAAGTCTGTCTCTCTGTTTCTCTTCCATTACATTCAGGCTCTCTGCCCCAGGCTGAGAGTAGCACTCACACCCATAACCCTGGCAGTACTGAGACCCATAATCCCATGGGACCATGAATTAATCTCAAAGTTTAGAAGTCCCCACCCCCTGACTGCATGAAGCTTTGAGGGTCACAAACTATAGCAGTGGCTCTGTGGCTTCTCAGGGTGAGAATCAGGCAGCCTTGGCCTGCATACCATAGAAGAAAGATGGCATTCACAGCAGGGATGCCCACGGGAGCCACAGCCTGTCACGTCTCCCGTGATGGATACTTTTGATCAATGGTTAATCTGATAGTTTTCTCCATTGTTGCCATGTTCCCCTTTATAGATAAAGGTAACCTGTTGGGGCATCTAGAACCTGGGTGTGGAGATTTAAATATCGATTGTACAGAACAATATTACATTAATTGTGAGTTTGATCATCATATTGCAGTTATGTAAGAAAATGTCCTTGTTCTGAGGAGATACAAATTAAAATATTTGTATTTGACAGGGCAACTTGTTTATAACTTTCTCTCAAATTGTTTAGAAATAATAATAGAGACAGACAGAGAAGTCTGTAGCAAAGTGTTTATTGATGATGAGGTGAAGACCGCATGACAATTTGCTGTGCTGTTCTGATAAATTTTCAACACGTTTCTATTTTTTCAAATAACACTTTTTCAATGGCACCCTTATCAAAAGGATAAAGTTGTCAGGCCTCAGGTGTGGACGCTGCAGCTGAAGGAGAGGAGGGGTATGGCTGCCTGCGTGGTGCCACTCCCTGCCACTGAGCAGGGAGAGGGCGTTCTGGAGCGGCGATCCTGAGCTTGTGCTTTGGTTTTGTTGTTGTTTTGGTTTTTTGAGACAGGGTCTCAATATGTAGCTGCAGCTGGCTTCAGGCTGCATCAATCCTCCTGCCTCAGCCTCCCGAGTGCTGGGATGATGGGTGTGCACCGCCCCACGCCCAGCTGGTCATTCTTTTTAAAAATTGTTTGTTTGCCCATTTACCGCCCTTTCCAGCCATGTCTGATCTCGGGAACCATAAGTTATGCCGTGGGAGTGTCCAGGGTTTAGCACTGTGGGACCAAGGGAGGGGACACCACCATCCTGGGTTGGCAGGGGAGTGTGTAGAAGGGAGAGAGAGCCCAGAACAAAAACCAGGCACACCTGACAGGGGCAGGAGAAACGGGAGGCCAACTCAAGTGTCCCCAGAAACAGGTGACAGGCTTTAAGTGATAGGCCGGGGTGAGCAGAGCACCCACAGCCCCGCACTGTGGGAGAAGAGGTGGGAGAAACAACGACCAACAGCCTGCATTCAGGGGATACCTTCAGGGGGCACGGGGTCGGCCCACAGGGCACTGAAGCCCAGATGGACTGGAGGGATATACAGAGGTAAACGCAGATGCTTCTTGTAAGGCGAGGGCACAGAGGGGAGAAACCAGATCAGCAGCGACAGCAGGATAGACACCCCAATCCACGTTCCCTGGAGGTACGCAGGTGTCCGCTGACCCACGGGCTGCACCCCAGACCAGCCATGGCATCTCCCTGCAGCCTCCCCATTTAACCAAGATGAGTGTTGAGGGGGGTGGGCACCCAAGATAAGAAGCACCTGTGACATCTTGTAGTCTCCCAGCAGGGAGGCAGCCCTCTGCCCACGGCCCTGAACCCTCCCACCCACCTCCTTCTCCGTCAGAGGCATCAGTGTGTCACCTTGCACAGAATTCGCCTTCACTATCAGAATTAGTTGAAGTTTCCCCTTTCTACTGAGAATGTTAGAAATGTAATAGCTGGGGCGCCCCCAAGCCCTGTTTCCTGTGAAGCCAGGCTGTAGACTCATCTTCTTTTCTGGCCAGCTGCTCCCCAGCTCCTTCCACAGCTTATTTTCTAAAACCCAATCAGGAGAAATACCAGTGTGTTATTTCACCCAACAGTTGTTTTATATAAGAGCAATTAACCAGAGAGCAATTTGACCAGAGTCAGATGTTTAAAATACAATGCGAACCTATGAATGGACAGATAGATTATACATCTACAGAATGGCATAGTATTTAGCCATAAAGAGGAATGATGCGTGGGCACGTCCTGTAACATGGCTGAACCTTGAAGACATGGGACCAGGTAAAAGAGGCCAGCACGAGACCACACACCATAACTCTATTCACATGAAGTATTCAGAATAGGCAACTCTTGTAGAGATGGAAAGTAGATCGGGGCTTCCAGGGGCTACAAAGAGAGAGTGAGAGAGAGTGAGGAGTGATTACTTCCTGGGTTTTGAAATTCCCTGGGAGGCGTTAGAATGTTCCGGAACCAGAGCATGGAGATGGCTGGCTGCACACCACTGTGACTGCACTAAGAGTGTATTCTCCGTCCCAGCTAAATGGCCCTGGCTCCAATCACAGACTGCCAGTCAGGTGAGGGCTTCCCATCTTTTCTCAACCTCACTTACACCTTAGGCTCTCCTGGGAAGCTTTTTTCCAGCCTCCCTCTCAGTGAAGCCCTAGCTCAGGGACTGGGGCCAGGCTGAGGCTGGGGTCTCCAGAGAGTGTGATGCACAGCGTTGGTAGAGAAGTGCTCCGGCCCCGTGGTCTCAACCGGGGAGGCCAGGTCCGAAATATCAGCGTTACAGAGTCCTCAAAGGACTCGGTCACAAAGTCGGAGGGTAGAGCCCAGCAGCCAAGACTCAGAGGCCTAGAAGATTCTGATACACACGGAGGGTGGCAACTGCTGTCCTGGTCCAGGGCAGATGGGTGCTTTTCTTGGCCTCTTCCTGTTCACCCATCACCTGCTATATGTTTGACTGTTGCAAAAATCTAGAGACCTAAACTAGCTCTCCTCAAGCACAGTGGATCTGATGCTTAGAAAAGAAGTTGCACATTTTTTTTTAAATCCTTTTTTATGTCTGAATAGTCCGTTGTTACTGACACCTCATTTTGCTTATCTGTTCATTCATTGGTGGACAGGAGTTATTTCTACCTTCTGGTTAATACAAATAAAGCTTCTAGGAGCTTTAGTATATAAAATATCTGAGTCCTTGCTTTTCTTTCTTTTGGTCATATATGTGGGGATAGACCTGTGGGGTCACATGCTTCTTTTGTGTGTGTGCAAGGTCTCACTGCACAGCTCAGCCTCATAGCAATCCTGATTTCAGCCTCTGCAGTGCTGGGACTGATTACAGGCATGTGCCACCATGCCTGGACTTGGTCGCTGACTCAATGTACCTGGGGGCAGGGCCAGTGTGGCATGTGGTAGCAGGGATCAAACTCTGGTCCACTGTGCTTGCCTAAGCAAGCGCTTAGTCGCTAGCCCACACATGCTAATTTTGTGTTTAACTTTTAGAGGAACTACCAAACTGCTGTGGTTCCACCAGCCACGCACGGTGGAGACAGTACAAAGTTATCTTACACATATTTGGCCACAACTTTTTGTATAAAGGTTAAGGAAGAGATCTGAGTCATGCAAACGGTTGGAAAAAGAAGTCATGTTCCTAGCAGTCAATGAAACTACCCCAAACATATATTTTAGGGGAGCATTTTATTAGTCCATGTTTACAGTTCATAATGATTACATTCGTCATGGGGAGCTGGTGCCTGCACATAACACATCTTAATTCTTCTTTAATCTCCTTCCCCTCCTCTCTTTACCCCCTCCCTCTCTTGGTCTCAGCAATCTATCTCTCTCTTTTCTGTTAGCTGGCTTTTATTTTGCTCTTTATTTATACTTTGGGTTTGTCAGATAAGAGAAACCATGGAATATTTAAGCTATGTCCCACATATAACCATGCACTAAATAGAGGGTCTCTTTCAGTCCTTTCTGTGCAGAGAGGTGATTGGTCCTTGCATGACTCTAGAGCCCCCTATTTTAATAATTTATAAGAGACCAGGATTTCTGGCCGATGGCCACAGAGCCCTGCAATAGACTCAGCATTTTCCCATGTGAAACACTCCCTTTGTCTCTGAGACAAAACAGACTGACAAGAATAAGGCTCATTATCTGGGCAAGGCTCTTTCCACGTTAGCACCTTGTTGAACTTGTCAGGAGTTAGTTGCTGTTGTTGCATAGTTCAAGAAGCTTTTGCTGAGCACTTCCCAGTGCCAGCCTCTGGAGCCAGGTCACACGTCCAAGAGTGAATAGAGCACATTGCCCATCAGGCTCAGTACTTCCTAGCCCTTAGCTGGGAGCAGGCACAGAGACCAGAACCAGATGGTGGCTGTGCTCAAAGGCAGACCCCAGGCACTGTTCCCAGGATCTGGCTCAACGGGTCCGGGCTGGGCCAAGAGGATAACTGTGCTGCTTGTCTAGGGACTATACTTGAGAACTTCTGGGCCGCTGGGGCAGAAAGACTAAGTATTATGATGGCAATGTCGGTGCTGCAGGGAGAGAACCCCAAGGAGGAGGAGGAGGGAGCACTGGGAGGAGAGACCTGGTGCTCTGCGGAATGCATGCAGCTCTGTTCACTAGAATAAAACGGACAGGACAGGTGGGAGCAAGCACAGAGCTGTCTGAGGAGGTGGGCCAGGCTTGGCGGTGATGTGCAGGGTGACAGTCACGAGGACCAAAGAGGATGGCTCAGGTGAGCCACAAAGGCCAACTGAGTGTCACCCAAGTACCTCTGGTGACCTGGCAACCCATCCCTGTCCCTATAAAAACTTTTCTCCCAGAAAAGCATTGAGGACACAGTGCTCCCTGCTGTGGGGTACCTGTCCTGCCCCAGCCATGCTAGAGAGGCTTCCTGGGAGGAAGACAGGAAGGTGGAGGGGAAGCGTGCCTAGAAGCAGAAGAGGCCTCAGTACTAAGCATCCTTTCATACCTGCACCAAGGGTCCCCACAGCCATTGCTGTGGCTGAGCCAGAAATGAAGGCACAAACAACAGAAATCATAAGGGGAACATCTTTCCATTTTGTTTTGAGACAAGGTCTTGCTGTACGGTTCAGGCTGTCCCTGAACTTACTGCATAGCCCAGGCTGGCCTTGAATGTGTAGCAATCCTCTTGCCTCAACCTTTCCAGTGCTGGGATTACAGGCAAGCATCACCACACCTGATGAGAACATCTTTATATAAAGGATCTTTAGAAAACTTATTCATTGTAATTGACCCGTAATGTAAAATGCAAGGAAGAGGGGGAGGAGGCCTGCTATGACAATCCAGCTTCAAGCTTTCCAAGTAATGAGTAACCCTAACCCTTATGCCCTAGCTTCTTGCCCAGGCCTGGTTCACTTGTAACATTAACAGAAGAAAGGCTGTGGTGCCAGTGTGATATCTTGACCTCTCTTTGTAAATAATATGACCGGAAGCCCTCTCCCATCAATTATTAACCTCCACTGCTGGGGCCTCCTTACCATCTGGGCATCTTCTGGGGAAGAAGCCAGGCGGCCGGCCCAAAGCAGTCTATGAGCTAGAGAATCCAATAGCCAAGGCGGAAACGATGGGAACCCATCTGGCTGACAAGCCAAACCCACTGGAGTTTTATGAGAAGTCATGTACTGTTTTAAATAAGCTCAGAAACAAACAACAGGAGCTGTACGTGTATTTGAAATGTACTTTTAAAATGTGGCTTCTCTATCCAAATCACAACCTGGGGCTGTGTGGTTCTGAGATGGATTCAGAGGGGACATGAAGGCTGCCTTGCCTTCTGAAAGGGGTCCTGTGGCTTAGCTGGGCTTTCCATGGACGGAGCTCTGGAGAGCAGTATTTTCCAGCAGGCGGAGGAACACACACGCACAGGCACCACAGGATTCCTGCTTAGCTGTGCTGCTGGGGAGAGCCCAGCAGCAGCCAGGGAAGCTGGCTGGGTCCAAGGATCTTTCAGCAGTCTCACATATACCCAAGACATAGCAGCTGTCTGCTCTGTCAAGGCCTGAAGCGCCCTGGCTCCAGCGTCTGGAAAGGCACCCTCTAGGCTTTGCATGTCATTGCTTCATTTCACACTTTAAGTTTCAGTGTTGACAGGGTTTCCTCCAGGAAACCAGCCCCCACCACCCACCTAAGAGTGGTCGCTCTGGTTTTCTCAGTCTTTGCAGATTGCACTTATTTAATTTGTGTATTGGTTTACTTATTGGCTCATTTGTAATTATCAGTCTCTTCCCCTGTGATATAAGCTTCATAAAACAGAGACTAGGGAGAGGAGATAGCTCAGGTGTAAGTGCCTGTCTGGCAAGTGTGAGGTTCAAGCTCTGGTACCAAAAAAAAAAAAAAAAAAAAAAGCTGCAACAAAAGAGTAGGGCAGTTTTGTGCTCTGCTATGTTATTCACCATGGCACCAGGTACCTGACACATGCTGCACACATTTGTTGAAGAAATTAATGAACTTCAAAATTAAATACCTTTCCAAAGAGAGAATTTGTAGAGATTGCTCTGTATCATTCAACATGTTTTTATTATCGAATTGACTTCATGCATCCAAAGTTGGCACCCAGTCTTGGATCACTTTCCTAAAATTACCCACATACCTGCCAGGACAAGGTACAATTTTATTTTATTATTATTATTTTTTTTTTTTTTGATACAGGGTTTCACTATGCAGTTCAGACTAGCCATAGCTCACTTTGTAGCCCAGGATGGCCTCAAACTCACAATGATCCTCCTGCCTCAGCCTCCAAGCGCTGGGATGACAGGCATGCACCACCATGCTTGGCCACGGTACAATTTTAGTATGGTCAGATTTCTGTATAAAACAAACTCTCTGCTTTTGGGGACCAACCAAGAGTTTTTATTGTACTGAAATTCTGACTACTGCTTGGCCAAGAGACACTGACATCTAGGATGTGTCAACCTTACCACCACATTTTGCCCGTTAGGGCAAGTTCTGATCTGACTGCTTTGGTTCCCAGCCCAAAAGGGCATGCTCTGGCTACCTGTGCCCTGCACAGCTGCCTGCCATAAAGCACTCACACAGATGCCAAAGGCTTTGACCTAAGACAGCGTGACCACCGAGAAAATCCAGGGAGCCACAGGCAGGAGTGAGGCGCCAACCTCAACAGGCCCCGGAGGCCAGCCTCAGCTGGATGGGAGGAACACACTTTTTTGTTCTTATTGTTGCTCCAAATCCTGTCTGATCCTGTCCAAGTCACAAATAATACTTTCATTACACTTTTAATTAAATTAATCTTGACTACACAGAACGCAGGGAGAAACAGTAATCAAACTGCTGCTGGCAATTACGTACTTCTTGTTTTCAAAGGAATTCTACCTGGACTTATTATTAAAATATATACTATAAAATGTATGTACTAGTTTATAGGCATATAAGCAGTTACTTAACCCATAAAACTTTTACCTACTCCTATACCTTGTCTGCAAACAGCTTATAACATAAACCAAATTATCCTTCATGTATTTGCATAAATTATTTGCTGGAGGCAGGAATGAGTCTTTACACTTACACGTACAGACTGCAGGTGTCCAGGTTAGAGAAAAGAAGGGAGGGGACGCTTCCGAAAAAAAAGGGAAACCTTAAAGGCATAGCATTGAGTCACATACAGACACTTCGTTTGGACATTGACTCAAACAAACTGTTCAAGTGGATTTATGAGGCAACAAGGGAATCTGACAAAATACCTGATGACATTAAGGAATGAACAGTTTCAGATGTGAACTTTTATTTTTAAAGAGCCCTGAACTTTTGTGATATGTAAGCATCAGTAGATTCTCTTCTAAATAATCCAGAGAAGAGGAAATGGATATAGTGGGATCAGAGCTGAAACTAGACTAGACATGAAAAGATGAACACATAGTGCCATGGTGTTATGCTTGGCTTTTATACCTGCTGGAAATTTTCTGTGATTAACTTTTAAAACACAACATAGCATATTAAGAAAATACGTAAGGGCAGGGGAGATAGGCCAGTGACTTAAGTGACTTAAGTCCTAAGTTCGATCGAGTATCTGTGTATTTTTAGAGTGCGCATGAACTGTTTTAGGCTGGCTGGTATACATACCACATACCCCTCATAATGGGAGGCCCTTGGTTTGCTCCTCTTCCCATAGCTGACTCTTCCCTCTGGTCTCCTTTTGCAGCCTGCTGAGGTCCAGGATTTTGGAGTGGCTTTTGTTTGTTTGTTTTTAACTCTATGGTATTCCATTTCCAAAAATGGCTGCAGTGTTTGATCTGCAGCATCCAGTGGACCTTCACTGGGTGCCTCCTTCTTTGGCCCAGGATTTATTTTGACCTCTGCCTGTCGGACCTGCTGCCACCTTCACTGTCTTCTCAGGGCCACACGCTGTCTCCTTCTTCCTTGTTGACAGACATCTGTCTGAATGGGCTGCTTCTGTGCTCTTTGGGAAGCAACGGTCAGAGGGGAGTCAGCCAGGTGGCGAATCAGATCACTGTGGCGTTGGGGCACCTCGGTAGGCTGGCCGAGAGTTCAGCCTGCAGGAGAAGGCACTGGGATGGATACCTGGGGAAGGACATCAGCTAGGCTTGGAAAAATGAATGAGTTTTGAGAAGGGAAGAAAGGAAAGCATTTCAAGGAGGTTTTTTACATAAGAACATTTGTGAAGATTGATAGGGGTGGCCTGTTCTGGGCTGCAGGAGTCAACCTGGCCAGGACACATGACCAGCTGAGGCGGGGGAGGTGTGTAACGGCCTTTAAAGGCCTTGGCAGTTTGGGGCATTGTGAGGCCAGGAAAAACAGCTGTGTTCTGCTTTGTCTTGTTGAGGAAGGGCAGATGTGCCGGATAGGAAGGGACTGTTTCCACAGGCAGTGCCAGAAGCAGGGCCGCCACCAGCTCAGGCTAGTTCCAGCAGGAGAGGAAGCCTGGCAGCCAAGAAAGGCTGGGGCTGCATCATCTGCAGGAATACTGCAAAGGCTTCGCCCAGGGTGGAGGTGGTGGTGGTGGCGACACCAACCCGGGACTCCATGACCGGCTGAGGCCCAAGGATGGGCCAGGCTGGCCTGGCTCTGAGATTCTCAGAGGCATAGATTACATGCACCAGCTCTAATCTGGGCCTTGACCCATGGGCTGCTTGCAGCGTATGAGCCATTATTGAGTCCTGGATTCTCCACATAAAGCATTAAACAGTGATGACCTACCTATTTGGAAAAATGCAGATGCTGACTAGGTTCAATAATATTGTAGTTTTATAGCTAGTCATGTTTTGGAGATGCACACTGAGATCTGTACGGGTGAGATCTAAGTGTGTTTCTTTCAGAGTTATCCAGGTAGCTGGTGAAGATGCAGCAGGCCTGGCTGTGACTTGCAAATTGTCTGGGTAGAGGGTGTGGGATTCGCTTCAATCCTCTCTATGACTGAAATCTAAAAAAGCGAATGCTAGTCTTTGGCTAATACAGGTCCTGAACCATAGAGCCTTATAAGTCGTAGTTAGAAATCACAAGACATTTTGAACTGTGCCATGTTAATCCCTTGTTACCTTTTGAAGCAGGAAATCTATTTGCTGCTTTTTGCCTACAGCAGGAAAATACATGAACTAGAAAGAAATAATGCCCTGAGTTTATGTGGGAAAACAAACTGTGAGATACACCTGAGCTCCTTTGAAGAAGCCAACCCAATGACAAGGCAAAGCCAAAACCCAGAGAAGGCAAAGCCAGGGGTCTCGCCTAGATAGAAGTCAGTGGTACTTTGAGAAGGCTTGCTCCTCACCGAGATTCCCTGGCAGGAAGGACCTGGGCATGGGTGGAAGCTGCAGCTTGACTGAAACACAGGAGTGGTGTAGCTTCCAACGTGGCTGGACCTGCTGTGTCCCCGAGCCACACAGTGACCCTCATCACTGTGTACTTGATATTGACTGTGCTGCCACCGACCCCATGGCACCTCTGTCTCTCGCTTGCAAGCCACAATGAGAAGAGGTTGCTCTGACAATGTCTCCAGCTGCCCGAGAAGGGGAAAGGAACCACCATACGCTGGTGGGAGAGTCCACGGGACTCTACGAAGCCACGTGTTTGGCAGGCCACCTCCCAGACTCCAGAGCAGAAACCAAGTATCTTTTTCAACAAGTGGTCCAAACAGAACCAGTCCTCCTCCAGATGGTTACATTCTGTATCATAGCAAACAATTTTCCTCCTCCTCTTTCTTGCAAGGGAAACAATACACGAGGGGTTTGAAGTGAGTGTCTGCTTCCAGTAGAAAAAAAAAAAAAAAAAAAGAGCAAGTGGGACTTGGGAGTAAGAACCCAGTTCCATCCTTATGTGAGGGCCTGCTCTATGCCAGGTGCTGTAGGAAATACTGGGGCAAATAGTCCTCGCTTCCCAGGAGAGTGTGAGAGAGGGAGGAAACAGGTGCACAAACTCTTCTAGGACATAATGAAAGGGAAGGATGCAGAACTTCTATGATCCAAGCAAAGTAACTGTTAGTAAGCCAAGCTCTAACTGTGGACAAATCACTTAACTCCAATCTCTCATCTATAAAGTAGGCCACGTCCTGTTTGCTTATGTCACAGAGTTGTAGAGTTCTGAGGATGAAAACTACTGAAATAAACTATAACCAGGGGCCAGGGAGATGGCTCAGTGGAATAAGTGCTTTCCTGGCAGGGACAAGGGCCTGAGTTCAATCCCAAGTTCCACCAAAATAATAAATAAAAATAAACTAGTAACCATCACAGCCCTGCTGACAAGTGGTGGTGAAGAAGAGGCAGGAGGAAGGACAGAGAGGCTGTCCTAGCCCCTCCTGCCATAAGAGCCTGTGGCTGGTGCCCCAGGAACTGTCTGGCCAGCACTGGGGTGGAGTCTTGATGCAGACACCTGTCCTGAGATGTCTGCCCACTCCCCAGCTGGCCCAGGCTCGACAGCACCCTGCGCCCTCGCTTCTGAAGCTGATTCCCACCAGGCACCTGGTCACAGGATGGGTGCTGCCCTGGAATGAGTAGCTCTCTCAACTCATTAAAACTCACCTGGCACCGAAGGTGAAGGTACTTAGTCCTGATGACCTACTAAATCTCAGACATGGAAAGCCCAAGGGACCTTCTGGAACATACCACAGTGTTCGTCTGTCCCATATATGCCACAGGCTGGGAACCTGACCTGCGCAGGGTCCTTCCCGGAGATGGTGAGACAGCTGGCGCTGGAATCTGATTTACTAAATTCTCCTAGTCCAATATAGTTGTTCTCTTTCCAGCAAATATTTTGCCAATACCAACTTTGCTGCCTTTAATATCCTTAGTCTTTCCTGCTTCCAAATGCCTAATTTGGCCCTACCTTCCAGAAAACAATTTATTGGTCCTGTCTTCCAACAAACAGTATGTGGAGCACAATTAAGAAAGAAATGTTCCTCCCACAAGTGTTTTCTCAGGCTCTGTTCTTTTGGGTTTACTAAACCCTAGTAGGCATGTGACCTTGTTCATAGCCTGGGCTTAGAGAGCTGGAAATAGCTCTTGTACCAGCATCTACAGATCCCACTTGGACGTCCCCGCCGGAGAAAGCAAGCCCTTCCAGTCCAGCTGCTGTAAGGTGTGTGAGCAGGAGTCTCACCACTGTGTCTCTTGGCTTCCTGAGAGCTCTATTCATGCCCGACTGCAGCTTCCGCCACCCTGGCTCTGGGCCCGAGCAGTGTTGTGCGCATAGAATGGCTGGCAGCCTCACTCGGAAAGGCCTGCCACCCCATGCCGCGTCCCTCCTGCCTCCTGAGGCTAGTGTGATGTCCACTGTGGCTTCTTTGTGCTCCTTGCTGCCCCTTGAATTGGGTTTTGCTCTTCCAGTGGACTGTGGCCCTGCAGGGACTGGCTGACTGCTGTGCTATTCTTCAGCCAGCACTCCCTTTTGGGCCACCATCTGGGCATAGCTGACTTGGCTTGAGTGCAGAGCTTTGAGGCCTTGACTTTCACAAGAAAGAAAACTGCGGCCATGGAGATAGCTCAGCAAATTAAATACCTGCCTGGCAAGCACAAGGACCTGGGTTTAGTCCCTGGTACCACATGTGGCGCCAGCCACACCCTGGGTGCCCTGAGCTAGCCACCAAGACTGGGAGCGGTGGTGCACACCTGTAATCCTAGAGCTGGGGAGGCTGAAACAAGAGGATTACTACGAGTCTGAGTTATGCAGGGAAACCCTGTGCCAAGTACATAAATGAGAGAGAAAGAGAGAGAGAGAGAGAGAGAGAGAGAGAGAGAGAGAGAGAGCATGAGAACTGGTGTCCAGGGAAAGGTCAGGCTGAAACCCTGAAATCCAGACAGGCTCTAGTATTTCCAAAAAGCTACATGCAAAGTTGGACAGCCTGACAATTTAGTAGAGTTTTGCTATGTATCCAGTCCTGGTAAAACAGCCTGGGACTAATTCTTCCTAGAAGATTAAGTGAACGAAGGTACCAGGTATTTTTCCCCCAGACATTATTTCTGATTTTATTCACTCTAAATGAATTCTACCTAGAGAATGTGTAAGGGTCAAGATTCTGGAAGCACAGGCTCTTCCTACCATGTGAGGCCTTGCTTTTATCTGTAGGAGGCTCCTCTTTATTCTGCGTGACACCCTTCCCTGTGCCCCAGGACCGCATGGGTCCCAGGTGGCAAAGCTTGGTCCCAGCTCTGACCACCACTGGGCCCCATTGTTCAAACCTCAGGAGCCACGGTGCACCAGTCACTTGCTCTTCAGAAGAGGCCTCAGCCTGGGTTTAATTACCATGGGAGATAATCTTTTAAAGATAGATTTACATTCTTTAAAGATTTTTCCCTGTGGGAGTAGGATAGCTTATCTGAACATGGAATGTTTATTTTCATTTCCAGCAGCATGACTGCTATCTGGTAGTTAGCAAGAAGCTTGAGCCCAAAAGGATTTTTCTTTCTAAGTCTGTTCTCCCTCATGGATGATTTATCTATTATATTATAATAATTAGTTTGTAGCACTGTCATACTTTTCCCTTACAAAACTCCCTGAAGTTAGCTATGAGCTTCTAGGCCTTTAATTGACATTTTTCAAGCAACCATATCAGGTTGGGTTTTGCACTCTAGATGTGGGTATGGAGTCGGTGGCCTCCAGAGTTTCCTGTCAGGAAGACTGTGTCTGAAAGTCCATCAGCCTTGAAGACCTACCTGGAGCCTACATTTAGTCAGGCTTCACTTTTCCAGGGTGGCACAGCCCAGCGGATTCATTTGGGGGCCATCTTGAGGTTGCAGGGGCAACCCAAGACCCAATGCAACTCCTGGATCGGTCTAGGCCCTCACTAACAGATCATGGGTTGCTCAAGTCAATGGTCCCTACATGGGGAGCATGCAGATGGCATACAAAGTAGAACTGAGGGAGCTCTACTCTCTGGCATAGCTGCTAGAGGACTCTAGGGCTCACCGATTTCTTCATTATGCTTTTATGGCAAGTGCCCTGAGGTGTTTGCTGGGCCTGGTTCTGTAACCTGGGATCTTTGGTCTTAAAAAGGTTGCCTCTAAACATTAAGAGGAGAGAAGCAGTCATTGTGTTGAATATAGAAGTACAAGGTGAAGAAATACCTTTGTAGAAAATGGACTCTATCTTGGCCTTGAATCACTCCTTCCAGGTCCCAATGGGGAGAAGAACTGGTCCAAGAAGTACCCATCGTGTGGGGGCCTGCTGCAGTCTCCGATAGACCTGCACAGTGAAATCCTGCAGTACGACGCCAGCCTTGGGCCCCTCGAGTTCCAAGGTTACAACGTGTCTGCTAGGGAACTGCTGAACCTGACCAATAATGGCCATTCAGGTGAGGCAGACACCTATGGGCTTTCTGGGTTTCCCTGGGCTCCCTGGCCTGCCCTTTTCCTTGTGACAGGAAGGGGGCTCCCTGAGGTACCCAGCAGGGACTGAGTAGGGGCAGCTCTGCGGCGTGCTGGGGTGCTCCTGCCAAGGCAGCACGTGTCTCAGGACAGGAGGAGTGCCTCGGTCCATTGGCTGCACTGCAAGCACGAATTCTGGGTCACCTTAAGCAACTTGCAGGACCAAGCCGTTCAGCTGCGGGGATTGGGGGGGAGGGGAGGCATCCAGGCTTTAGCTTCCAGAAAATCCGGATTTGAATCTTGGTTGCCTGTTCATGAACTATCAGACTCTGGACATGAATTTTAATCTTCTTGAGTTTTCGTCTGGAAAAAAGACATAGTCTTCAGTACTATGAAGTCTGGAGATTGGGAATGCCTGGGTGTGGAACATTACAAGTTTCCTAAATATCAATTATTATTGCTGCTGTAGCGTAGAAGGTTGTGCTTCATGTTCAGGGTCTGACAAACCAATGTCCATCAGTTAGTATAGCCAGCACCATTTTCCAAGGGGGACTTTGAAGGTGCTGGTGCCCTGGCCTTGTTCTGGGCTAACAGGGATGCTCTCGGGGCATGGGCAGCTTTCTGATCTGCAGGATCCACACTGTACCCCACACAGAGACTGTGCAGGGTTTGCCTACCCAGTTGCTCTCTTGTGGCACCTGTTGATCAGGTCTCTGAATATACCTCCTGCATTCCCCACAGTGAGGCTGTCCCTGCACCCAGACATGTACATCCGGGGCCTTGGCTCCCACCAATACCGCGCCATACAGCTGCACCTGCACTGGGGGGACAGCAAGGAGCCCTTCGGTTCTGAGCACACCATCAGTGGGAAGCACTTCGCTGCCGAGGTGAGTGGGCAGGTGGTCTGGTGGAGGCTGCCTAGCGAGTACCAGGCAGCCCCTGCACTAGCAGGTGTGCAGGGAGGTGAGGGAGCCCCTACCACCACAGCCCAGCATTCATCCTGCAGCTCTGTGTTGGGGTCCTGGTCCTTCCCCTTCCCTGGCATGCTGAGTTGGTCTCTGTCTCTTCTGCTGAGTGACACAGTGGGGAAGGCCGGGTTCCCAGGATGGTACTGTGGTGATCTCGTGTGCTTGCCTGGCTGGAGCAGCTTATGCTGACCCGCCAGGGACTCACTGCTGCCCCAGCTTCAGTCCTTTTTCATACATCATGCTGTATACGAACGTCTTTCCATCCCAGATTTTCTCTCCTGGGACATGAGTCATGCTTGTCAACAGGAGACAAACACAGGGCCACTATTCTCCATGCCCAAAAAGCAAGGAATGATGGCATAACAACATGTGGGGCATGGTGGCAGTCAGAGGCTCCCTGAGGCCTTTGGGTGTCCGCACAGAATGGTACCATGTCACCCCGAGGTGCTGACCCAAAATGCTACAGGAAAGGAGGAGAGACAGGTTTTTTTCCTGTACCAGAAACATGTGATGGGATGAGACAGGAGTTGGTCCTTTTTTTTTTTTTTTGCTCCTGTAGCAATGAGCTGGGTGTGTGGTTCTGAATGTTTACCAGGAAATAAATGCAAAGAGATAAATGCTAGTGACCAGCCTGCAGACTGCATGGTAAATGCCGAGGTGACCTTCTCCTTCCCTAACTGCTCAGCTGCTTGATGTGTCAGGCTAATTATAGGTCTGCTTGCAAGTGTGGAGGGCACCTGATCCTGGCTCAGTAGGATGGCACTAGCAGAAGTTCACGGACTTCAGAGCAGGCCCTTCCCTGAAGCTCAAGAACTGCAATTTCTTCCAGGCTAATTGCCATGTTGATACTTCTCTCTCCCTCGTGAGGACTAAGAAGCGAGGATGTAGGTCCGTCAGGCTTATACATTTAAAATAACTCTGCTCATTGTGTTTTCTGCTATCAAGACACATCATCAGGCCAAGAGGCTGATGATGGAGGACTCAAGGCTGCCAGGAGGCATCAGGGTGATCCTAAGTGGCAGATTCTCTAAAGAAGGTGTGAAAATAGTGGTTCTTCTAGACAGAGACTTTAAGAGAAGGCTCTTAGACCCCTCGGTGGGAAATTCCTTTTGATTTAATCTTAATATGTTAAGAGTGAGCAGACAGACCACAAGCGTAAAGGTCACTGGTAAGAAAAAATAAGGCCTCAGGACTGCAGAATTTTAGCCATCTGGAATCCTGTGTCTCAAATTCATGCTAGATGCACCAATGGGCAGTGGGACAGGCTCTGTCCTTTAGGGCAAAAGGTGGTGAAGTAGGAACCCCTAAGAAATTCCTAAGAGATGAGCCCATAAAAGAAGAAATAATTTGGCATAGTGCTCAAAATTAGAAAGGGCCACGTACAAGTTCAAATGGGGACATTAAACTGTAGTCAATAAAACATGCTTGAATTCTACTCATAGACACATACGTGGAAAAAAGAATGCAAAGAGATTTAGAGATAAAAACCTCAAAGTTTCAGTCTCAGGGATACCTCAATAAAAATGCCTGTGATATGCATGTAGATCTACCTACTAATAAAATTTTTTGAAGGCTGGGTACAGCACCTTTATAGTCACTCAGGCTAGCCTGGTGTGGTGGCACATACCTGTAATCCCGGCACTCGGGTGGCGGAGGCAGGAGGAGGCTCACCATGAGTTCAAGCTCATATTGGGCTGCATAATGAATTTAAGGCTAGCTTGGAATATATAGTGAAACCCTGGTTCCAAGAAAAAAGAAAATCCATAGGTTAGGCTAAACATTATCAAAATTTATCACAACAATGGTCTTAATATTTTCCTAGACTTTTTTTGTTGTGTTTTGTTGAGACAGGGTCTCACTATGTAGTTCAGGCCAGCCTTAAACTCACTATCTAGCCCAGGCCGGGTGGGCTCAAACTCACAGTGATCCTCCTGCCTCAGCCTCTCAAGTGCTTTAAATGGCCCTCTTCCTGGACTTCTTAAATCCAAAATTTTTCAAAAACTTCTTTTTCTTACTTTAATAATGACAGTTTCTCCTCTTTTTTTTTTTTTTTTTTTTTTTTTTTT
>PVKA01039513.1:0-19442 GCA_004027165.1 Ctenomys sociabilis
AAAAAAGGAAAGAAAAAATTCAAATTAATGTGATAAGGAATGAAAAGGGGGAAATCACTACAGACCTTTTATAAATTCAGAAGGCCCAAAAATCTTTACTTTCACAGGATGGAAATTACAGAAGAAATGGACAGATTCCTAGATACATGTGAACTACCAGGACTAAATCAAGAAGGTATACAAATTCTGAGTAACACAACATTAATCAATAAAATTTAAAACGTAATAAAAAACCTACTAACAAAAAAAAAAAATAAATAAACACCTAGATCCTGATCAATTCACAGCTGAATTCTGTAAGAAATTTAGAGAATATTAAATGCTAACTCTTCTCAACCTCATTAATAAAATTGAAAGGGCGGTCTGAGAAGATAGCTCAGTGGCCTAAGCACCTGCCTGGCAAATGCAAGGACCTAGGTTCAATCCCCATTACTGTACGCTGTACTGACCCCTCTCCCAGCAAGCAGAGCCAGCCACTGAAACTGGGTGTGATGGCATAGACCTGCAATCCCAGCCCTGGGAGGCTGAAATAGGATCACTAGGAGTCCAAGCTGCACCGTGAGACTTTGTAACAAATACATTAAAAAAATAGAAACCCAGAAAAATGAAATTGAAAGGAAAGGAATTCTAAACTCACTCCTGGAGGCAAATATTACTCTGATACAAAAACCAGAGAAAGAACCAACCAAGAAAGAGAAATACAGGCCAATCTCTCTAATGAACATAGATGTAAAAATCCTCAATTAAATACTGTCAAACAGAGTGCGGCAGATCATCAAAAAGATTATACACCACAACCAAGTGAGATTCATCCCACTGAGCAGGGATGGCTCAGTACACACAAGCCCATAAGAATAACAGTGCACCCTGTCAACAGATCCAAAGACAGGAACGACGTGATCATCTCAACAGATGCAGAAAAAGCATTTGACAAAGTCCAACACTCATTCATGATGAAAACCCTGCAGAAAATTGGAATAGTCTTTACTTTAACCTAATAAAAGCCATCTATGACAAACAATCAACATCATAATAAATGGATAAGTTTTCATAGCTAAATATTGATAACAACCGACATGTCCATCACCTGAGGAACGGATGAAAAAGATGTGGCATTTTTACACAATATAATATTACCCAGCTATAAAAAAAAGATAAATTCAAGGCTTTTATAGCTAAATGGATACAACTAGACTGTATACAACTAGAGCTTGTCAGTGAAATAAATCAACCCTCCCGTGCAAACACTATTGGCTCTCCCGTGTGAGAACCTGAAAGAGTAGGTAACACCTGGGGGGTGAGATCGACACCGAGAAAGGAAAGAATCTATTCAATGGGAGGGGAAAACTGAGATGAGGAAAAGGACAAAAACAGAAAGGAAAAAGCTATGTGTAGTTATATGTCCAGGAGAGTTTGAAAAATTATACTGCTAATTTCTGATGATCCATGGAAAGAAGTTAATGCTTAAATTTTTTCTTTTTTATTTTGTATAACTTTTTTTTAAAGCTAATTATGCAGGTTTATGTCTGTATGGTAACCTAAATAATTAATTTGAAGATAACATTATTCAATACAACAACCATTGCCGAATTCCTATTATTTTGTTTAATGAAATTTTGTATCATTTCAAATTTTTATCATTTTGCATGTTTTAAAAAAACAGTAAATACCCCAGGCCTGCTGTGTTGGCCCTGCCACAGGGACGTGCTGAGAAGGCATTGAGACTGGGCGTGGTGGCGCGCACCTGTAATCCCAGCTCTTGGGAGAATGTAAACAGGTGGATCACTATGAGTCCAGTGTAGTAGTGAGACCCTGAATATCCTGAAGACCCTTCCCTAAAAATACAAAAAATAAAATAAAGTAAAATAAAAATATTAAGTAATAAATAAGTAAAATACTCCTGTGATAAAAGTCAGATTAGGGCTAGGAAGATAGCTCAGCAGTGTAATCATCTGCCTGGCCAGTGCGAGGTCCTGAGTTCAATCTCTGGTTCAAAAAACAAAACAAAAGAACTGGAACCTAAAACGTAGCCAAACATATAATCACCAGAATTAAGCATTTTGGTTCAGATATGGGCTTCCTGTGTTAAAACAATGAAAAATACGTTGTATCATGTTCATCTTTTTCCTCTACAAGGGGGTTTCGTAATCCCAGATCACAGCCTAAAATTTCCATCCACAAACTGCCACCTTGCAGTACCCATTGAAAACAATGGCAATGAGGTTAAGGACTGAAAATGGCTTTCTTTTCTGGGTAACCGGAATGTTCAGGACCTCTTGTCTCAGAGAGGGCCAGGCTGGGGTACGCACTGGGTGAATAGTGGGACAGTTCTGTAGCTGGTTCTCCACTCACATCATCACTTGTTTCCATGGTCCCTTGCGGCAGCATCAATAGGATCTCAGGGCACGATCACTGGGAATGGAACAGCTATTACCATTGAAATGGATGCAAAAGAAAACCTGCAGGTCACTTGCCCACGAGCAGCAGGTGAAAGAGAAGAAGGAAACTCAGCGTTTGCATTTAACAGACTGGTGAGTAGGTGGATGGTGATTATATTGCTAGAAATTGTCTATTGCCACAGTCCGGATACAGTAATGATTTCTACTACTCTCTCTGAACCAAGATGTATGAGAGACCAAAATGTCCTTAGCACAAATTATGCATTTCCCAGCATCTGATGGCCACTGTCTCAAACTCAATTAGTCATCAGGCACAAGAAAAACCAACATCATCACAGATTCACAACATGTTTAATGGATAAAGCACAGCTGGGGAGAGATTTCCTCAGTTTAATCTCCACAGTTCAGTGTTCATTAGTAGATGACCTAGCTATGAAAATAAACAGGACAGTGGAAGTTTTCTTTGGGGCAGGGTTAAACAGATGGGCTTTATTTTCAGAAGATTGAATGAATTTTATCCCAGAGAGATTAAAATAAAATCTGGAAGGCAGAGCAAATGACAGCAGCACCGGAGAACATAAAGAACGTTTAATTAGAAAGCTTATCTCATTTCTGGGGTGAAGACCTTCCCAACTGGGAAGTGTATCTATGAACCTCACAATCTGAGTCCTAGAAGGGAAACCAGGCCTTCAGGTATTAAGGGCTGACTCATGCTTCTGGGGAAGAAACCGAGCAAGAGACAAAATTTCACTGGTACAGAAAACTGGAATTTCTGGGTCATTTTAATTATTTTTAGAAATTTTCTAGACAGCAACATCTCTACCACCAGCGTCTTCTTTCCTGGCATAATAACAGGCACTGTTTCATTACAAGACTCACAAATGGAGTTTATTGGCGGTTTTTTCATGCTGTACCAGACTAGATACATTCTAGTCGGGAAACTTAAATACATTTGAAATCTGGGGAACAATTTTAGATGGTAATTGCGTTTGGTTGCTTTTAACAGCTTAATATGTTTTTCTTAATACTTTTAATTGCATTGCCTCTCTTGTCAGTAATTCCTGTATTTTTTATACTGAGGCTTGAACTTAGGCCTCGTGTATGCTCAGCATGTGCTGTATGAGTTGTCCATTTTTGTTGTTTTTAAAGTTTGAAATCATGGGACCTATTTTTAAACATAAGCAATGGCAAAGTTTATGTGGAAATGGATTTTAAAAAGTTTTTATTTATTTATTTGACACAGTTCAGACTCGTAGTGGGCCTCCTGTCTCAGCCTCGCCAGTGCTGGGATGTAGGTGTGGACCACCATGCCTGGTTCTGGGGTCAGCACAGCATGTGATACCAGGCATTGAAATGGTGGCTTCGTGCGTGCCAGGCAGTTGCTTGGACTACTTTGCTATCTCCCTGGCCCTGAAAATGGATTTTTAGGGTCAGCTTTTGTCATAGATTTTTGAATTTGTCCAGAGGAAACCAAATACCATAGAAAATGTGCAAGAGTAGAGAATACTCAAATTTTAACTAAGTAAAACTGAGAGTCATTGGGGTTGAAGGGCTGATACCAGATTCTAGATGTCCTAAACCTCAAGTCTGGCCCTTTGAAGCAGAATTGCCAGCTGAGTAACTGAGGAATGAGTAAGTTGCTGTCTGTGCTCAGGGAAGTCTTCAAGTGACAAAGAATAAACCATGACAGTGTCTGTAGTTCAAATCAAGACAGTAGACAGACATGTTTAGCCTTCATGTCTGTGGGAAGTAAAGACAGGGATTAAATACAGCATTTAGTACCACAAGTCAGGAGTAGGAACATAGGTTATTGTTTGGCCATTATTGTTGTTCTGGTTTGCACGTTCTTATAGTCAGGTTGTGGAGAAAACATTGCTGGAGGTTAAAACGAATTGCAATGAGTGAAAGCTTTCCCAAGAAAACCTTACCGTGGAATCAGATAGTTAGTTTGCTTCCACTTCACTTAGATAAAACCAAAATGTGTTCCTTCTTCAGTTTAGGAAGCTGCTAAAATATCTTTAAACTAGCTGAGCTCTTCAGAGCTAAGATTTGTGCAATGGCTTGGGGCTGGGGAGGCTTCTATCATGAGAGGGAGCTGAAGAGGAGTGAAGAAAAATCCACCCCAAACTGAATAAAGTTACTGGTGAAGTAATTGCTCATTTGACTTTAAATCTAAAGGACCATGTAATTTATCTTTAGGATGAAGTCAGCCTGATGGTTTTAGAGTATGACCCAAGACCTGATGATATTTTCCATCGTCTATGGTTCCTCCCCGTGGTGAGAAACAAGGGGCTTATTCATTATCCTCGAGCAGAGTAGAAAGTTACAAAGGGCAGGGGTGGGGCTGTGGTGGCCTCTACGTCCCTCCTGGAAAGGAAGGGTATTCAGTCCCAGGAGTTTACGCAGTGTAACATCAGTGAAGAAGGAAGACTGCTGTAATAAAGAGAGCTCAGGTAGAGTCCAGAATCTGGAGTGGAAAACCCATAAAGCCCAACGCACTGGATGAAAGCAGATGAGCTGTGTTAGTTAGATTAGCTGTGGCTAATTATTATTTATTATTTCGTTATACTTTTTAAGAATACAAAATAGCCATAGAAATAATAGCACTGACAACGATACAAGATTACATTAAAGAAAGTAATAGGAATCCCACATTGGGCGCTGTATTGCATGATGCTATCTAATTATTTTGTGAACGGTGAAATGACTTCATAGGCAGAAGACAATCGAAAGTTGTGATGGAGCGCCATCTGCTGACAAAGTAGAACACTAGCCTGAAAACAGAAAAAGAACTTGATTAATGTGAATTAAAAGAAACTGAAAAGAAATGGGATGTTTACATTTTGCTCAATACTGGAAATTCTGCCTTTGCCCTTCAGTGTGCTTCTTGGATGGAATGTTTTGTCGAACATTAGGCCGGACATTAGCGTGACTCCTGGTCCGGCCTCGGAGGCTAACGTTTTCCTTTTACAAAAAAGAAACAGGGCCTTACAGAGAAGGAACCTATGCACACTCCCCAGGGCAGTAATGGTGGAAACTTTGTTCCTCTCCTCTCCAAGGTGATCCCCACTTAGGTCAAGGGGTCATTTGGACCCGCGTGACTTAAGCGTGCTTGAAGTAACCGAGGGCCACACTCAGCATCTTTGCTGCTGACCGGGTGGACTGCTGGACAGTCTTTTCGCTAATGTTACTCCTTCGAGCGGGGACTGGTGCTTCCTAGCATGCTGGAAATCGCCAGGGAGAGCACACACACGGGGCTCTGAGAGCACTGGGCATTTTGGAGTCAGCAGAACTGCCACTTCGGGTGCATCCTAATGGCAGGAAGGCAGTGAGGAGCTAGCAGAGCCTTGATCAGAAGGATCCTGGCTTCCTGTATGGAGAGGTCTCCAAGAAAGAAATCTGTGCTTGGTGTGGCACACTCTGGGCCCTGGGGCTCAGAAAGCAGGAACTTGGAGGCCGACCGCGCCGTCCGGGTGTGCACGCTCGGAACCATGGTGCCTCACTGGATGATTCGCCCTGGGAAAGGGAATGAAGTGGCCTTGGGTAACAGCTGCAGAGGAGCCTGGCCCCTGAGGAAACTTGCAGGTTGCTAATGTTAGTCGTGGTGAGGGACCGGAAATTCAAGGAAAGGAATGAAGATTTTGTGGCAGAATCTAAGAGATCAGAGACACCTGTGGGAAACAGGAGGCTTTCAGGTCAAGGTTTCAGGTGCATTCAGCTCAGCTTGACCTCATGATGCTCCAAAAGGAGGGAGCCCTAAAGGAAAATTACATACATTTCACTAAAGGGCTGGTCTTTCTAGTGGAGAGAAAGTGGGGTAGGGAGGGCGCAGCGGGGGTACAGGAGAAGCAAGATAAAGCAATTAATATCAAGTAAGTCTGGAAAGAAGACAGGGGATTATGAATTTGGTGGGAATCTAGGGTCATAACCTTTGTTTACAGGTCATCGTTGCCGTCTTGTCTGCACCGGAACAAGGAGTTACAGCCACAGGGGAGGGCACTTTTTAAGACAATTGTTTGAGGGCTGGCAAAGACTGTTTTCCTTTAAGTCTTGCTTCAGGTTTCCCCTTTCTTTTTCTTATAAAAGCAGAGCATAATAGGCTTTGCAAAATGGAAAACAGTGAACTTGATGGAGAAACTGGCTAAAATCCTAACAGGGTAAGGTCAATAATCCAAAATCTTAATGGTTTATTATAAATACCTGTGAAAGCAAGTGACTCATTGCAGCCTTGAGGAAGGGTGGCTAAGCTGTGTGATTCATCCTTTGGGGAAATACCGAAGTCTATTCTGTTCCAGCTGCTGTAATAGTACTCTCCAAGTAGCCATGGTCATTGTAGGGGAAGGGGAGGCCAGAGACGCTCGCAATGCCGTGGAAGTATCAGATAGGGGTGTGCATATCAGTACTGATAAGGAGCTTTAGTGAGGCTTCAAACCAGGCTAGAAAGGGTGAAGAAAAATATGCTCCAAAGAGGGAACTTTTTCTTTTCATTAAATTGGAAGAGAAGCCGGGCATGGTGGCGCAGGCCTGTAATCCCAGCACTTGGGAGGCTGAGGCAGGAGGATTGTTGTGAGTTCGAGACCAGCCTGAGCTACAAAGTGAGCTTAAGGCCAGCCTGAACTGCACAGTGAGACCCTGTCTCAAAAAGACAAAAAAATAAAATAAATAAATAGGAAGAAAATGTTCAAATAGGAAGGGGAACTAGGGAGGAGAGAGAGAGAGAGAGAGAGTGAAAAGAAGAAAGGGGCAAGAAAAACAATGAGAAAAGAAGGAAAACATTGACACAAAACTTTTGTAATCAGGAGGAGGGAAGAGAGCAAGAAGGGAGGGAAGGGAAATAGGAAAAAATATGTCTAAAATGTACCAATATGCCCAATAAATTGAAGAAGCTTTTAAACTTAACTTTCTGTTAAAATGTTATGAAACTCCCTATGAATCTTAGGAAGTTTTACAGGTTCTTGGTTACAAAAGGTCTAATGGCAGTGACTTCACATGATCCAACCTGACCTCCCCAAGTATCAGATCCCAACAGTGCAATACCAGAAGTCCTCAGGGCACCGGGTCAGCCGGGTCAGCCCAGGTGCCCCCAGGTCTTCCTAACCAAGTTGACCATTTTCAAATCTTATGGTTGCTTTTAGACTTTTCTTTGGCATCTCACGGCCAAATCATGTTTTTATTGTCATCTATTGCAGTAAATTTTAACAAGGCCTATTACGTTTCTGTTGTGAGGATGGGAACTTAACTCTTTCATGTCAATACTAGCCTAAATAACTGTATTCCCTTACACTTTTGACATTGACAATGCAATTTATAGAGAAATTTCTCTTCATTAATGTCAGGAAGGAAACTGCTAATGTTCTCTTCCATGAGGTGGGATTCCCACTAAACAGTTTCCCTGTTCTCAAGCCCCTTTATTCATCTGTTCATTTCCTTTTCTCAAGGGAAGGAGATGTAGCTTAATCCCCTTGATGAATGTCTTGATTACTTTTATATCACTGAGATACAGTATCTGATACCCACAACTTGAAAAAGGAAGGGCTTATTTTGACTCACAGTTAGTAGAGGTTTCAGTCTACAGTTGGCTGGATCCAAGGCAGGGTGATATGGCAAAGGGCTGTGTTTGAGGAGAGACAGCTCATATGGCATGGCAAAAGAAAGGAGAGAGAGAGAGAGAGAGAGAGAGAGAGAGAGAGAGAGAGAGAGAGAGAGAGAGATCAAGGGAGGAGGGAGAGAGCTATAGCATTTCTGACCACTCTTCCAATGATACACTTACACCCACCTCCCAACACCTTACTTAGCTATAATAAACTCATCATTGGACTAACCCCGTATGATCTAATCAGCTCACCAAAGCTCTACCTATGAGTGCATAATGCTTCTATGGGGACATCTAGACATCACCATAGCAGTAAATATAGATCTGCACTTTTTGCTCTCTCATTTATTTATTTAGCTTGTTTTGGTAGGGTTTGTTTGTTTGTTTGTTTGTTTTGGGGCTTTTTGAGGCAGGGCTTCACTATACAGCTCAGGCTGGTCTAGATAGTCCCGGCTGGCCTCAGACTCAGAGTGACCCTCCTGCCTCAGCCTCCTGAGTGGTGGTGGAATTACAGGCATGTGCTACCACACCCAGTTCTCTCATTTGATAGAGCTAGGTGGGGAATGTCCAGCTCTACCCCATTTGGGAAATGGGATGGAAAATCTTCCCTGATTCTGGGAAGCAAAGACTATTTGCTGTCACCATAAGTTACATTAGCCAAGTAATATAGATAGATAGATGACAGACAGACAGACAGACAGACAGATGGAACGAAATGCTTTTCTCGTAGTTCTGCAGACTTCTACAGGAAGTAGAAGATCAAGGAAGTCATGGGCAGAGGTGGAGTCAGAGAAGGCGTCTCCTTGTAGACAGCACAGCTATCTTTTCTTTCACTCTAACAATGTAAATGCAAGTTAACTAAATAAACCTTTATTACTAAAAGAGAGAGAAGTATTATTTTGTCCTTAATATGAATGCTTTAGTTGTATCACTTTTTTCAGAACTTGAGTAGAGAAGAGGAAAACGTTTTACCAGGTCCCTTGGAAGGACTTAACAACAATGACTCCATCCTTTGGATTTATGAGTGTTCTTTCTACTCTTTGCTTTTTGGGAACTATTGTCTTCTTTGTTTGCTAATCTCATCCTTAAACTCACTTCAACTGACCTCCTGTACTCTCGCCTTGCCCCTCTGCTTGGAGATGAATTCTCCTCTGTTCCTGTTGCCCTGGTTGTTCTTCCTTTCGGAGCAGCTCAGCTGTCAGCCTGAGGCTCACATCCTGCGGGCCCTGGGTGCCTCCCTACTGTGGCGAATCGCTGACGCCTTGGCTGCTGTGAGCTCCTTTTATGATCTATACGTAGCCCTCACCCCTGAGTAATGACTTTGATAAGTAGAGAATTCTGTGTTGGATACAGTTTCTCTTAGGCCCTCAAAGGAACTGTCCGCTGGTTTCCCAGTGTTACGAAATGCCGCAACGATGCACATTTCGCACGGCCCCCAGGAGGTGCTGTCCGTTTCCAAATACATTTTTTAAGTTCTGGGAAGTTTTCTCATTTCTTTTTAATAGTCTTCCCTCCATGAGCATGTTTTCTATCCCACTCTTTCCCTGGAATTTCTGCTGTATAATATGGAATATTTTACCCTGATGTTTAAATGTATCCTCAGGGTTATGAGTATGGGATATTAAATGCACTCTGAATTTGATTGTTCTTTTGGATTAAAAATTCATTTTTCTCTCACAGTTCTCATTTCTTTGTCATTTTATTTTCTCTGAGATGTTTTGTAATTTACCTTTCAGTACACAGCATACAGTGTGATGCCTCTGTTCTTAGTTGACTGTCTTGTGCCTCCCTCATTTAGAGACTGGAAGCCCAAAACCGGAGGCTGAGGGGTGGAGCGGGGTGCGCGACCTAACTCCACGGCGTGGGGGCGTGGGGGCGTGGGGGCGTGGGGGCGTGGGGAGGGGATCTGGCTCTGCCTTATGTCAAGTTTCACCCGTTCCTAGCGTCTGCAGCATAGCGGCTTACTCTTTATCTTCAGGAGTAACTGACACCTCGAGTTTCTGAGCCTTTCTAGCGTGCACGTAGCCTCACGTCGTCTTCCTCCAGCGTCCTGGCTTTCAGACTGCGTTGTTGTTCAGGGCCCACCCAAGGCGTCTTCTTTTCAGCTTCCAAAATTTTGTTGACATCACCCCTTTCGTATATATTTCTATATATAGGAAATACAATGTGAGATTATGCTTTTTTAAAATTCTTTTATCTCCCTTTTGTGTTTCAGAAGAGATGAGTACTTAATGTTTCATATTTAAGATTATTTCTTTCTCCCTTTTCTATAATTTTAATATAAAATTTACTAAATAATACTTAATAAAAGGCAATGAAAGAGAAATGGAAATATTAATTACTGTGATTGGATCAGTATTTATTGTAGACATGTTTTGAGATATCATAGTATCCAGGAAATATGTACAACTGCCATGTGATTAACAAAACAATTTTTTTTTTGGCAGGATCAGGGATTGAACTTAGACCTTTGCACTTGCCAGGGAAGCACTTATTCTACTGAGCTATTTCCCCAGCCCTAACAAAACAATTTTAAAAGTGCTTCAGGAGGGAGAAATGTTACCTGTCCTGACATGATCACAATATATTGCTTGTATAGATTATCATGTGGTGTCTCTTACATTTGTACAAGCACAATGATAATTAAATAATAATTGAAATTAAAATATAAAATGAAAATAATTAAAATTAAAAATGTAATTTATATACAATAAACACATTATAATGTACAGTTCAATATTCATGGTATATATTGACAGTTCTATAGTTATTGTCACAATCCATTTTATTTTTTTTTTATTTTATTTATTTATTTATTTATTTTGTCTTTTTGAGACAGGGTCTCACTATGCAGTTCAGTCTGGCCTTAAGCTCACTTTGTAGCTCAGGCTGGTCTCGAACTCACAACAATCCTCCTGCCTCAGCCTCCCGAGTGCTGGGATTACAGGCATGCGCCACCATGCCCGGCTCACAATCCATTTTAGAACATTTTTATCAACCATAAAGAAACCTATACTCACTAATAATCACTGTCCATTTTGCCCTAGTCCTATATATCATTGGTCCATTTCCTGTCTCAAATCAGTTAGGATTTGCCTAACTGAGCATTTTACATAAATAGGACATGGTATGGTCCTTCATGACTGGCTTCTCTTACTTAGCATGAAGTTTTCAAGATTCATTCATGTTGCAGCACATACCAGTATTTCATTTTTTAAAGTAATACTATCCCATAAACTCTCTATATTATATCTTATTTATCCATTCATTTGTGTATGGGTATTTGGGTTATTTCTATATTTAAGCGTATTATGAATAATGTGTACATAAATATTTGTGTATATCTGTATTTGTCAATTTTCTCATTCCTGAAATAAATACCTGACATCCATAACTTAAGGCTTTATTTCAGTTATAATTTCAGAGGATTCAGTTCATAGCTAGCTCCAAGGCAGAAACATTGTCTCAGTTACCCTTCTCTCATTGCTGAGAGAAATACCTGGTATTCAAAATGAAGGAAGGAAAGGTTTACTTATCTCGTGATGGAGGTTACAGGCCTTGCTTAGCTGGCTTCAAAGCAGCGTAGCACATGGCAGAAAGCAACCTTTCCTGTCAGCAGCAAACAGCAGAGAGAAAGGGAGGACCAGCAGCTCGGGCAGCCTCCCAACTGTCTTTGCGACGTAATGCAAATTACCTGCCCCAGGGAAGGTACAGCATTCACACCCACAAGCCACACATCGCGGTGGAAAGGTAGAGTGGAACAAAGCTAATTAGCTCTTGGTGGTTGGAAAGTAGATTCATAATGTCAGAGAAGGGGTGAGTTAGAGATACAGACATAAAGTTTATGACTTACTCAGGAACACCCAGAAGCACCCTGTTCCTATTCTTGTCAGTTCTGAAGCCAATCAATATGACAGTCTTAACTGTCACAATCAGTATATTTGTGTGTGGTCACATGGTTTCATTTCTTATGAACTGAACTGAAGGATAAATCTATTGCTAATCTTTTGAAGAATTACTGCCTGGGTTACGTTTTTCTCAGTGTTGAGACAGAATACCTGGCACCAAGAATTAAGGAATGAAAGATTCATTTAGCTCACGGTTTGTGGAGATTTCAGTTCATACTTGGCTAGCTCCAAGGCAGTGAGGCACATATAGCAGCGGACGACAGCAGAAACAACAAGAACGAAAAAGGGCAGAGTGATGAGAGAGCAGGCCTCTTTCCCTCCCGTATCGTGCATGCAGGCTGCCCACCTTGCGGTGGGTGGAGCTCTCACACCAGCAATCCCAGCACGGGACCGTGAATAAATGATAAACTGCACATGCCAACCCGTGGCTGCACGAAGCTTCAGGGTTCATCTACACACAAACCGTAACAGTTAGCATTCATCTCTTTAAAGTGGCTGCACTATTTTGTTTTCTGAGTAACAGAAAATTCTAAATGATTGTATGAAATTCTACATGATTTGCATCCTTAACAAGACTTATTATTGTCTGTTGATTACTATCTTAAAGGATGTGAAGTTGTATATGCTTGTGGTTTTTATTTGCATTTTCTGACAAATAATGATGTGCATCTTTTTATATGTTGCTTATTTATTTGTATTCTTAGGAGAAACAGCTATTGAAATTTTCCCCCTTTTTTGAATTGAACTTTTCTTTATTAATCACTTGTGAATTTCAAAAATATAGTAACTGCATTAGACTTTTACTAGTTTTATAATTTGTAAATATTTTTTTCCATTCTGTAAATTGCTTTTTTTTTTTTTTGGTTTGTTTTCTTAATGGTATAGTTTGCAACACAAAAGGTATCCATTTCAAGTGGATTGCTTTAGCATTTGGTATTATAGAATAAATTGGGACATGTGCCTTCCTGTTCTGTAGAGAAATATGTAATAAAGTGGTTTTAATTTTTCTCTAGATGTGCTCTAGAACTCACTAATGCAGGCAGCTTGGAAATATGAGCAGTTTTAAAATTACTACTTCCATCTCTACCTTATACATCTATTCAAATTCTATTTCTTTCTGATTTATTTTCCATTGTGACTTTATAAGAATTTTTCCATTTTATTTTCCTCTGTCCTTGTATTTATTTTTCACTTGGACAAGAGTGGAAAAACTACAGCTCAAAAAACATACAATGACATTTTCTATGTAAGGCAGGAGGCGAAGTTCACTTGAATTGTACTTCTGACATAAAAAACCCATGCAACTAAGCACAGTAGTCTTAAATAGAAGAAGGGTTAAGTATAACAGGTTTGGAGCTGGACATCTGGGTTTGAATCCTACTGCTACCACATTTTAGAGGTGTGTCTACAAGTGTGTTACATCCACTTAAACATCACATTCTGCCTATATAAATAACAGTTCCTTCCTGGGGATGATCTTTTGTTTATTTATTTTGTACTTGAGGATAAAACGATTCAGTATACAGGCAAGATCATTCGTTCATAAAGATATTTTGGGTGCTTACTATTAGACAAGTATGAGTGATAGATAACATGGACGTAGCTCTTGACCTCTTACAACTGTTATTATCAGTAAGAGAGATAACAGTTTACTAAACAAATAAATACATGCTTAATTTCTCTCTATAAAAGACCATGACCAAGTGGGACTCATCTCTGGAATGAAGGAATGGTTTGATATATGCAAATCTATAAATGTAATACAACACATCAACAGAACCAAAGATAGGAATCACATGATCATTTCAATACATGCAGAAAAATTATTTGACATAGTCCAGCACCAATTCCTGATAGAAACTCTGCAGGAACTTGAAATAGAGGGTGTTTACCTCAACCTGACAAAAGCCATCTATGACAAACCAACAACCAACATCATACTAAATGGACAAAACCTGAGAGCTTTCACTCCAAAATCAGGGACAAGACAAAGATGCCCACTATCACCACTCTTACTCAGTGTAGTCCTAGAAACTTTAGCCAGAGCAATTAGACAAGAGAAAGAAATAAAAAGAATAATGATAGGAAAGGAAGAAGTGAAATTATCATTATTTACAGATAGCATGATATGCTACATAGAAGACCCCAAAAACTTGCTAGATTTAATAAACAAATTCAGTAGCATAGGTGGATATAAAATCAACTCTCAAAAACCAATGGCCTTCTTGAACACAAACAACAAACTCACTGAGAGAGACATTAGGGAAATAATACTTTTCCCAATAGCAGATAAAAAATGAAAAGCCTAGGAATCAATCTAATGAAAGATGCAAAAGACCTCTATGTTAAAAACCACAGTATTATGACAAAAGAGATTGAAATGGGTATCAGAAAATGGAAAGGTAGCCCTTGTTCTTGGGTAGGAAGACCCAATATAGTGCAATGACCGTATTTCTAAAACTAGCATACAGATTGAATGCAATTCTAATCAAAATTCCAATCCATATCTCACAGAATTATGGAAAACAACCCTAAAATTCATTCTGAACTATAAGAGACCTGTAATTGCAAAGGCATTTCCGAGTAACAAAGGCACCACAATCCCTGACTTGAAATTATGCTATAAAACTATAGCGATAAATACAGCATGGTAGTAAAACAAATACAAACAAACAAAAAACAACAACGAAACGGATCCAAAGATAAATGGAACAGATTAGAGAATGCAAAAATAATTCTGGACATGCTCAGCCACCTTGTCTTTGACAAAGGGGCCAAACACATTTACTGGAAGACAGCCTCTTTTATAAATGGCAGTGGGTAAACTGGCTCTGCACATGCTTAAGATTAAAATTGGGCACATATCATTCATCATGCACTGAACTAAATTCAAAATAGAATAAAGATCTAAATATTAAGACAGAGACATTAAATTTACTGGAATATGGAATAGGTAATACTCTTGAAGACACTGGCATAGGCAGACTTTATGAATAAAGTCCCAATTACATAGGAACTATCACAAAGAATCAACAACTGAGGTCTCATCTGTTTGGAAAGATACTGCACAGCAAGAGAAACTGCCAACAGAATGAATAAACAACCCATAATGTGGGAAAAATGTTTGCTAACTATTCCTCAGACAAAGCATTATTATTGAGAATGTATAAAGAGCTAACAAGAATCAGACCTCCCAAATTTAAAGACCTAATCCAAAAATGGACATTTGATATGTGCACACACGTCTCAGATAAAGAAATACAAACAACAAATAAACATGTTAAAATTTTTTTTCCACATCATTGGTCATTCGAGAGATACAAATTAGAAGCACTAAGATTCCATCTCACCTGGGAAGAATGGCTATCATGAAGAAATCAACCAGTAGCAAATGTTAGAGGGGTATGAGTTAAAATGAAGCCTCCTCCACTGTTAGTGGGAGTGTGTGCCAGTACAGCCACGATGGATGTCAGTGTAGGGATTCCTAAAAAACGAGGACTGGAGGTCCCATTTGACTCAGCTATTATGCTTCTGGGTATCTTCCTAGATGATTTGAAAACATACCACAGTAAAATATGCATACCCATGTTTATAAGCAGCATAATTTGTAATAGCTAAATCTTAGGGCCAACCCAAATGCCCATAAACTAAGGGATGGATAAAAAGATAGGGTCTTTTTTTTTTTTTTCTTTATACAATGAAGTAGTACCCAGACATAAGGAAGGACAAACTGGAGACTTTTATAGGTAATGGATGCAAGTCAAGACCAAATTCCTAAGTGAAATAAACCAGATGCAAACCAGATATAAACATTGTATTGGTTTCCCAGTGTGCATATCTGAAAGAGTAATAAGATACAAAATTACAGCAGATACTGTGAATTAGGAATAAACTTTAGAAGGAAAGAGAAACTGCATTGGTTGGAAGAATGGAGAAAAGGAAAACCAAAAGGGGGAAATTGGGCAATTTAAACCTGTTATCTTGCATTCTGAGTAACTAAAGATAACAATGCATAATATATTAATCATTGCTATCCTACCATATTGTTTTTGAATTTTCGGGGTTTTTTTTTGCTTTTTTTCTCTTTTTAAAATAAAAAGGGGGGCTGGGGAGGTGGCTCAGCAGAATAAGCACTTCCCTGGCAAGGCAAGGGTCTGAGTTCAACCCTCAGTTCTGCAAAAAAAAAGAAAAAAAATATATATATAATAAAAAAAGAAAAGCATCAAAGCTGGGGTATGGTGAGTGAAGGGACGCAGTGTAAGAATTTCAAGAGTGAGCTGGGCCAGCATAGTACAGGTTGTAGTGCAGTGAGAAAGTTTTTACAACTTTTAATTAGGGTACATATGCCTATGAGTGTGGGTACGATCCACTGGTGATTCTGTACAGGATTTTGACTACTGTATATTTTTGAAAGAGGAGAGAAGTGGAAAGAAATTAGAGCTGGGAAAACCTGTTGCAATAGTATAGGATAAGCATAGGTTACTACTGTCTATACAGGAGCACATAATAAACATTTTAGGTTTGAGGGCTAGAGGTGTGGGTTAATAGTAGAGCCCTTGCTTAATATGTATAAAGCCCTGGGGTTTTATCCTCAGTATTTTTTTAAGATTTTGAAAGCCACTCTGTATCAACCATTTATCTTTGCTGATGGAGTGTTTAAGCAGCAACAGAAAATATGGAAATGAATGACTGTGTTCTAATAAAACTTAGCTTACCAAAAGCAAGTGGTGGCCAAGATCTGCTTGTCACAACCCACATGGCTATTCCTTAATCTAGAAGACTAAAAATGTGCCTGTGGACATGAGAAGCGAGGTTCTGACTGTGTTGGAGCTGAGAAACAAGATCACCAGCAGAGTATGTTGTCTTAGAGACAGGGAGGATGGTGTTTTACTGAGAACTGTATAGGAGTCAGGGGCAGAAAGTGACTTTTTGGACCAAATAATGTATCTGCTTTAGTTTCTACACAGTGTACAGAACAAGATTTTCAATTACACATGGCCAGTGTGGAAGTATATGTAAAGGCTGGATGTTGACAACGACATTCAAAGATCATCTGCACTCCCCTGGCTCTGCTGGAATGTGGTGGTGGTGAGGGGGGGGTCTGGTGTGTTCCATAAGATGACTGGAGATGAAGGCTCCCTTTCTTCTTTAATAAAGTTGCAGATTCAGCTGAAAAAGACTTCCTTCAAAGGAGTTTGAACTTCTGTTTTCTCTGCAAAGGGTGCATTTGTGTTTGGTTGAATATGGGAAACCACTGCAGATGACGCATCAGTGTCGGCAATGATTCTGGTTTTATGAGACTGGTAGCCATCCCTAGATGCCATGTGTGATTTAGACACTCCTCTCAGCCAAGTGGACTGTCTTCTCCAGTGGATCTTCCACTCCAGAGTCACCTTTGGTTTTGTATGTGTGCATCTCACTTTAGGTTTGCAAGTGTATATCTTGAAATATACCCATCGCAGTGGGTGATATATACCCACCATAGTGATACCTCTTACATATTTTATTTAAATTCTAGAAAATATGCTCAATCAAAGATGGCAGATATGCAAGAAAAACATCTACATAATATAAAAGAGGATGAGAACTGGAGGTTGGCTGTGCTTTGGATGGCAGCATGGTTCTTACACAGCAGCTTTGGGTTTTATGGAAAATTAGGGCAATTGTCCTGTATACTTTACTGCAGCCATAGGCTGTGTGACTGGAGTTGTATGGGAAAAGGACATGGTATAGTTAACAGAAAGCCTGCCATATGTGTAGGAAGGGTAGGTATGGTGTGTTGCCCTGGGATCCTTTTGAAAATCTCTCTTCCTTTCATCAGAAGTCTGTTCTTTGTGGTCCCTGTACTCTGTATTCTAATTGAGGTCCCTGACCACAGTGACTTCCCCCACTGGTCGTGTATGAGACAAGTTCATTTTTCCTCTTCCTTTGCATCCCTCTGGAAGAAATTATTGTCCTGCTTCTAATCCTGTTCATCTGGTCTACATGACGATTGTCATCCTTTCATAGGACCCTAATGTCTTTGCATGGTGATGAGTCTAGGTAGCTTATGAGCTCTTCCCCATGAGTGCTTAAATAGGAGTCGCTACACTTAGGTAGAGAAGAGCAAAGATATGAGGTGCTGCCACATTCAAATAGGGTTAGGAATGACTTGGGTAAAACCCTGCAAAATTGGGTGGAAAATTCCAGAGAATTTGTACAGCCCTATGTACCCTGAGCCTTGTGTGTCTGCTCTTCTACTGTGGCTCAAGGCACATAAGCTGTTCCCTTGATTCCATGAGCTGCCCCTGATTTTCATGAAAAATATCCCCTCTATGCCTAAGTTACTGGGATCTGGGTTCTTCTACTTGCTCTCTGATAAAGCTTGGTGTAGGTGTGAGGGCAGAGCATCTCCTGAGTCCACACCGCAGACACCATAGCCCATTCTGCTAGTCCCGTGCAGGTGAGGAGTGCAGGCACCAGCTGTGCACAGTTCGTCAGAATTAGCCTCAACACCTACTGGAGCTCAGACTGCATCTAACCCTGATGGCACTTGCACGAGTCTTATTATAAGATATCACTTTTGTATCTAATAGTAGACATCTAAAGAGGAATCAATGGCTGAGCTCGCTCCGCGAAAGAGTCTGTAGACCTTTGTCCAGGGAAGAAGTCACCACTGGATTCTGTTTTCCTTCAAATAACCTCAGCCAACAGTTCATCTTTGTTGATTAACACAGAGAAGGGATTAACAGCCCTTTCTCAAATACAATTTCTTCTTTGTATCATCATTTTCAAACTGAATGTTACTCCTCTTTGCATTGAAATGGTAGTGAAATGCAGTGCTGTTTACACTTCAAGACTTGTGGAAGAGTCTTTCTCCTCTAACTCTATCATCATTGGTCTCAGCTGACATTAATTTCTGTTCTCTAATTAAATATGAATTTTATAGTTTCCTTATTATTTGAGCATCACTTCTCCCAGATGTTACAGGTACATTCTTTTTTATCCTGGATTGTGTGACATTAGATTAGAAGGTGAACCATTATAATCTCTAAACTTATAGTAACTCTGTAATTCCCCCTGTAAAATTTACCGTTCACAAATCTATAAAAAATAAAGGCATGTTATCTCATGGGCCAGAATCATTGCCCTCTTGCAGCTCTGTCTAGGAATCTGTAAATAGTATTCAGATGAATTTTCCTTTGAACCTCCCAAAATCCAGAGGTCCTACTTTTATTGAAATTCTTTCAGAAATAGACCTCCAGGGCTGGAGAGATGGCTCAGTGGAATAAATGCTTCTCTGGCAAGCATAAGGGCCTGAGTTCAATCCCTAGTTCCACAAAGAAAGAAAGAAAGAAAGAGAGAGAGAGAGAGAGAGAGAGAGAGAGAGAGAGAGAGAGAGAGAGAGAGAGAGAGAGAAAGAGAGAAAGAAAGAAAAAAAGAAATAGACCTCTAGATAAAGGTTCATTTACCTATACCTAGCTCATATTGGGAGGTACCCTATGAAATATCAGTAAGAGAAGTGAGGAAAAAAGTGAAGGAGCCAGTAAAATAAAATGAATC
>PVKA01039514.1:0-19442 GCA_004027165.1 Ctenomys sociabilis
TCTCCCCAGCCCAGGAGAAGAAAATTTTAAGATGTGTAAAAGTTGTAATGTTTATAATGACGCTCATTAAAGCTTGTGAAAATAATGAGTGAGAACTTTCCATTCATTCTCTAAATACACATCATTTAGGGCTAGGGGCTCTGGTGGAGACCTACGTGAAGGCCATCAACAGTGGGGCGGTGCCCTGCTTGGAGAACGCCGTGACCACTCTGGCCCAGCGTGAGAACGCAGCGGCTGTGCAGAAGGCAGCCGCCCACTACAGCGAGCAGATGGCCCAGCGAGTGCGGCTCCCCACAGACACGCTCCAGGAGCTGCTGGACGTGCACGCGGCCTGCGAGAAGGAGGCCATCGCGGTCTTCATGGAGAGCTCCTTCAAGGATGAAACTCGGGAATTCCAGAAGCAGCTGGTGGTAAACACCCTAGTATTTATCCTTTCTCAGCCTCATCCTTCTGCGAGGAGGCTTAGACTCCACATTACTGATACCAGCACTTACATCCACTCCATCATAGAAAGAACCGGGATTCTTGTAGCCAATGGGGCTCTTTGGGCTGGAGTGCACCCTAGAAGATGCCATTTAATTTCCTGCTGCCTCAAAACAAATTATCATGTGCTCAGCACAACATCACCTCTCTCGTAGCTCACCTCTCTAGTGGATCTCTGCCGAGGTGGCTGCATGCTCTGCTCCCCGCACAAGCTGAACACCAGGCGTCACATGAGGTTAGCCCGCATCTAGAGGCTTTGTGGGAGCCCTTGGCACCTCAAGCCAACCAGGAAGCATCAGGTCCTCCTCTTGGTTCTAGACCTGAGACATTCTTTTCTGCTAAAGCTGGAGAAAACTGCTTTATGAGGATGCTTAGGTTTCACCCATACCCAACAGAGCGCTCTCCATTTCTTAAAGTCCACTTGTGACCCGTGACATAATATAGTCAAAGGTGGGCACCATCCTATTCTCAGATGAAGGGGTGTTTCAGAAAGACAATTATCCTGAGACATCTTAATTCTGCAGTCTGTAAGCAACATCACTGAAAGGTGTGTTACATTTTCTAGACCAATTGAAAACTAGTAAATGTTTTAGTTTTTACTGAGAAAATTTAGCTAAATTGTGATTTCCAATTGTTTACAAATAAAAAATACCTGTCCCTGTATCCCCACACACTCGAGCTGTCACTGAGATCAGGAAGGAGTCCAAAACTTTGTTCACAAGGCATGAAAGTCTTCCTAGGGATTTAAGTTGCTAGGGATTTATTTTCCTCCACAGTAAGTCAGACTGTCTGATTTTTTTTTTAAACTCCATCCTGAATCTTCTGACATCATCATTTTACAGACACTGAACCTGACCCACAGTACTTAGCAGAAGTCATAGAGAACTGACAAGACTTAGGGGCAAAGTCTCCTGGCTATTTTTTGTCTGCCAGCCCACTCTGAGGTTCTCCAACTTGTTTTTTTTATTATTGATTGTATGTTTCTTTGCTTTCTTTTGTTTCAGTTTAGCTTTTGTTTTTCTTTGTCTATTTTGTTTTGTTATTGTGGTTTTGTAGCTTTGTGTTGTTTTTGTTTTTGTTTTTCAAAAAGAATCCCAGTCACCTCTTCCTTCTAAAACCTTTGTACTGCGCTTCCCTACATTTTATTGGCAGAGCACCATAGAGAGGAAGAAGGAAGACTTCTTGCTGCAGAATGAAGCAGCATCTACCAAATACTGCCAGGATGAGTTGGAGCAGCTCTCAGCATCCCTGATGGAAAACATTTCCGAAGGAATCTTCTCTGTTCCTGGAGGCCACCGTCTCTACTTAGAAGCAAGAAGGGAGGTTGAACAGGGCTACAAGCTTGTGCCCAAGAAAGGCGTTAAGGTGAGGAGCATGGAGTGGGCAGGGATGGCCAGCAGGGTGGGGTCAGAGCCGTACTGCTCCTTCTGTTAATGTAAGACCACAGTGCCATTTCTAAGACTTATGCAGAGCATGGCAATATGTTAACATTTGTTTCATTTATATTGACTATCCTTACATAGTTTTACATAAACCAGAATTAGTTCTTCCCAAAGAGGGCATCAAACTAAGATTTCAGATAAAACAAATTATTTTTCATTTATTTATGAAAAATGAATAGTTAGGGGGATAAGTGTAGGAGCTACAATAGGAAAGTGATTGCATTCCTCTCCAGAAGCTGATGTTACTTCAGAGGGGCAAAATGCGATTCTGTTGACAACAGTGTGATAGTGGTCACTGTACAGCTGCAGTACGGTGTTTACCAGCTGGAACTGTGCCGCTGAGAGAAACTGAGCATCCCCTTTTGATACCACGTGCACGGTGTTTTTAGATGACTTGGTTGGATTATCAATTTAGATTTCGGGACAACACAAACCAGGTGCTACAGGCACTGATGCACTAGAAAACCGTGATCCACAGAGGAGCAAGTGAGCAGCCTAAGATCGCACGCCAGGCCAGTGGCAGCACTGAGGTGGTGGCCAGCAGACTTGGGATTTTTTTCTTTTGAGAACCCCTCATACTGTTATCCAAATGTACATTCCTCCACCAGTTCTACAGAAGTTACGTTTTCTGGACAGTGTCAGCAACATCTGTTATTTCTAGACTTATGTCTATCAGGTGTGAACTGATATCTCACCAGGGTTTTTTTTTTTTTTCATCTTAATGAGAAAAAAGATAAAATAGCAATAAAACAGCTTCAAAAATGGTTACTGGGACAGTTATAATAATTACTACACTGCACATTATTGTCTTCATAATAATTATTCAGAAGATAAGATACAGACATGATATCTTTTCTAAATCATATTAGTACAAATCTTTCTTCTCATTGAACTAAGAGAAAGTAGCTGTATATCTATCCTAACTATATAGGTTATCACAACAAAATGGTACTTTATTTATAGTTTTGCAAAGTTAGTAACACATGACACAAGGTTGCTTAGCAACTAATAGCTGAATTAATACTTAATTAGACAGTATGTTTATTTCAGAACTGAGGTATCTTGTTTGCTTTAGGCTCTGATGCCTAGTCCCACTTACACACATTTGATCAATTTCCTAGCTTCAGTGGCTCCCACCATATCCCCCTTTTTTTGTTTTCTTTTGTCAGAGATAGGTGCTACACTGCAGTTAGAAAAGCTGTATTTATGACCTTTTCATACTTGATGGCAGTCCAAAGATTGTAAATACATGAATTCAGCAAAATAATTCAATATACTCCAATAGTTCATAATAACAGTGAGTTGTCAGCACAACTAGGAGCACAAGAGCTTTCCAGTGAGACAGAGTGGGTTCACTGAGGTTTTGACTTGCATTTCAGTGATGATTCATGATGTTGAGCACCTTTACAAATACCTGTGAGACATTTGAATATCTTCTTTTGAACTGCATCTATGTAGGATTTTGGCTGATTTAAAAAATCAAATTCTTTATTGTTTTTAGCGTCGAGTCATGTGTGCTTTGGATATTAACGTCTTCCTTATCAGACTTTCTTTAACAAAGATATTTCCCATTCTATATGTTGCCTGTTCATTTCATTCATTATTTCCCTTGCTGTGTAGGAACTGTTTAGTCTGATGTCATTCCACATTTACTTTTGCTGTTCTTAACTAGGCTTTTGGTATCAAGTCCTAAAGTTCATTGCTGAAGTCAATCTCATGTTATTTTCTTTCCTTTTGTCTTTTTGAGACAGGGTTTCACTTGCTCACCAGGCTCGCCTGGAACTCACTGTGTACCCCAGTCTGGCATCAAACTTAGAGTAATCCTCCTCCCTCAGCCTCTTGAGTGCTGGGGTTGTAGTTGTGCACCACTATGGCATGAAACTTGATGTCACAAAGATTTTTCCCTAAGATTTTTCAAAAATTTTAGAATTTTAGGTCTTATGTTTACTTATATTTTTATGTAAGGCTTAGGATAAAAGTCTACCTCAGAATAATTCCAGCAGCCCCGCTGCCTGGCTCTCATTCCTTGTTCTTGGAAGGCTCTGGAACCTCAAGGCTATGGCCCTTAGTCATGTTGAGATTGAACTCAAGGCCTTGTGCCAGGCAGGTGCTTCTGGCTGCTAGCATCTCATCTGCCCAGCTCATTGTCTTGTGTTTTGAAGGACTATATCTTCAGTGAAGAAATTAATTGGAAAAAAGTCTAAAAAAAAAAAAGTCTTCCCTGCCAATATTGTACAGATAAGCCTGGATGCTGAGTGAGAAATCTTATTTGATTTGTAACCTGGGACCAGTGCTTCACACATGTTAGAGTTACTCATTTAAGACACATTAGCTGAAAAATTGTTTCTGGGCTGATAAAATCATTAATGAACCTGGTAAAAACATGAAAAACGTTTTCTGGTTGACACATCACAATTTAAGTCACAAGTAATGTCAGCAAAAAGCCTTGCTAAAGGTGAACTGAGGCCAAGAGTGTGAGTCAGTGATAGAACTCTTGCCTGGCATTTTCAAGGCAACAAGTTCAATCCTAATACAGTAAAAAATTCTTCAGAATGAGAGTAAATGACAAGAGTCCCAGTATAGTTATCTAAATGTGATAAAAATCTGAACAATCCTAAGACCAAAATGGAAAAATACCACATAGATTTGAAAAAGTGGAAAAGTGAGTAGTTGAAGAAATAATGGATAAAGAGTGATGTGATTTTCCAGAATTCAATTTAGAAGAATAAAGATGAAAATAAATGAAAGATTAAGAAATGGGGGAAACGACAAGGGTCCAATTTCATTTTTTGCTAGTCTTTCTATTCTATTGCATAGCAGTTCCACGATGTTTTGATTACTCTATAAATATGATGGAATATTATTCAGACTGAACAAAGTCTGTGTATTCTGATCATGATATGGCTAAGGTATCTTCATGCTGTTTTCTGTGGATGAACACAAGGGCACTAAGTGAAATATGCAAGACCTAGAAAGATACTGGACTTTAGTAACACAGACTAAATCCCAAAATACAATGCCTATTGATGTACAGTAGAACGCAGTTTATTAGGGAGTGGAAGGAGAGATTCTGATTAATATATACAAACATATATTATTAGATAAGTCTGGAAAACTAATGCACAACAGGGTGTCTATAATTAAAGTAATTCATTGCACACCTGAGAATTACTTTAAAAAAGTACATCTAAAGTGTTCTAACAACAAAAACAAAAGCTAACTGCATAGGTTGAGGGATACGTAAATCCGCTTTATAATAGTATTCATTTAATATTGCAGACATATGTCAAATGTAATACTGTGCATCTTTAATGTATACAGTTATTTTTTCCACTCCCACCTCAACAAACGTGGAAGATCTCAGAAGGCATCTTAGAAATCTTCCTGGCCCATGAGGAAGGAGATAAACCATTAAGGATCTTGAAACTTAGCAAGTTAGGAGAGCCCAGAGGGCTGGCCGAGTAGCTCAGCGGATTAAAATGCCTGCAAGCAGGTGCAGCGGGGGTGAGTTCAATCTCCAGGCTGCTGTGCCAGTCCCACGCCCAGGGCACGCTGAGCAGGCAATTGAGACTGGCGTGGTGGCGTGCCCCTGTGATCCCAGCTCTTGGGAGGCTGTAAAACAGGTGGATCACTATGAGTCTCATCACCCTGTAGAATCTTCTCATAAAAAAAAAATACAAAAAAAAAAAAAAGTTAGGAGAGGCAAGAGCACCGCTGAGACAGAAAAAAAAAAAAATCTTTTATAAGGCAGCTGTGCCTATAGGACTCCACACAGACATAATCGGAGCTGCGACTGGTATGGCTGGTGGGCAGAATCCCTGACAGGAGGCTAGAGGGCAGGGGAGGAAGGTTCCATTCGGGTCACCAAAGTGCATAGACTCAGCTGTGACCACAGACAAAAAGGAATCTCTATGGGATCATAAAGAGGGAAAATTTACAGACTTAGGTGTACTGAATGATAACTGTCTCATCAGAAGCCTGGATCTCTGGCTAAAGATCCTTCTAGTTCTACTTTTGTTCTTCATGGCTCCCAGGCAAACGAGGTCCTCCAGAGCTTCCTGCTATCTCAGGCTACTATAGAAAACTCCATTCTGCAGTCTGACAAAGCCCTCACTGATGGAGAGAAGAAAATAGAAGGTACTGTGAGGGTTTCTAATTTCCAGTGGGGTGGACAGATTGGCACAAACCCATTGGGCTACCTGAACAGGAAAAAGTTCCTCAGGAACTTCCTGTTCTATGATAGATTTCCTACTTCATAAATTTGAGGACAATAAGGAGAGTAGAGAAGCACCCAGCGTATCAGTGCTTCTCTATACCATTCAGAATCTTGACCTCCTGACATGAATAGATGGTGAATTCAGAGACATTTTCCCTTGGCCATGTTCAAAATCAGTTTGATCTCTGAGCTCAAGAGGTTAGAGCACAGGCCTGACTGTTGTTCCTTCCCTGTCTGAATTCTCTGGGGAGCAGCTGAAAGGGCCAAGAAGGAGGCTGCTGAGAAGGAACAGGAGCTGCTAAGGCAGAAAAACAAGGAGCAGCAGGAAAAGATGGAGGCCCAGGAGAGAAGCTTCCAAGAAAATATGGTTCAGCTAAAGAAGAAGATGGATGAGGAAAGGGAGAAAATTCTGAAGGAACAGCAAATCATGTTGGAACACAA
Source organism: Ctenomys sociabilis (assembly GCA_004027165.1). NCBI lineage: Eukaryota > Metazoa > Chordata > Mammalia > Rodentia > Ctenomyidae > Ctenomys > Ctenomys sociabilis. The sequence goes on from PVKA01039514.1 coordinate 6,583, forward strand.
GCTGAAGGTGAGTCTGCACAGGGCCTGCCAGAGCCTGAGGTTGAGATGACTGGAATTTTAATTACAGATGATTGCTACAGTGATTTCCAGAGAAATCCAAAGGTAAATATTTCACTAAAACTAGGTGAACTGCACTGCTACTGAAGCCTGTAAAAAGCTTTAGTAATTCAGTACCTCTGTAGGGTAAGGCTCTGAAAGGTAAAAATAATGTCCCCCCAGGGTTACAGATGACTGTTTGTTGAGATTATAGGGTGGTCAAATGGACAAGTGTCCATTTGAATAGAGCCTCAGTCCAAGGATTCTAAGGATTCTTGGTACAACCATCAAAGAGATCAGAAAGAGGTCCATGTGGTCTGAATCTTATATTAGATTTTGCTCTAATATAAGACGCAAAATTACAGAGAGTGCTCCATTTGTTTCAACTTCTGCCTGATTTGCTCTGTACAACTAATGTAAAATAAGCCCTTGTCCCAAACTGGCACTGGATGACCAGTGTTCCTTATAAAGTCAGCATTTCCATACTTTGGTAGACTGTTCCAGCACAGTTAGAATTTAGCTTGCACTCTCTGCCAAAGGGCATCTCTTGTACAGGAACCAGACTCCTCTTCACTTCAGTGCCATTGCACTGGGCAGATCCCTCACAGACCTGGGACAGGCTCACTGTCAGCATAAACATCTGGAGATAGCAAAGAATATTTTTTTGAGGCAGAGTCTCACAATGAAGTTCAGGCTGGCCTTGAGCTCACTCTGTAGCCTAGGGTGGTCTTGGGCCAGTAGGCATCCTCCTCCCTCTGAGTCCAAAGTGCTGGGATTACAGGCTTGTGCCACCACACACAGCACAAAGTAAATGCTTAGGCCAAAGCAGAATAGACACATGTGCTTAATGCTAAAATCATTAAACACAAAATTCTGACTGCTAAAATTGAGGATTTTCAAAAGTGAATTCTTCATCTTTTATAGGTCCAAAGAGAACTTCTTATGGATGGGTTTAAGAAGAAATCTGAAGCACTGAACAGAGAGATAGAGCACCTGACACAAGAAATTGAAAATGCTCAAAGCAAGAAGTCTTTCTTTTCACAGGTCCTTGATACTGCTGGCACCGTGTTCATGATGGTATTGCCTGGCGCTGGTAAAGTCCTTGGTTTAGGGATGAAAATGCTTGGTTCCCAAATTTAATATAGTCTGAGAGTTTCTGTCAAGAAACAATAAAATGAGCCTACTTTAATTTTAATAGCATGGAAGTGTGCCTCTATTGAAAACCACATCATAGCAGCGTTAGTCAAGAAAAAATTAAAATGCAAGGCAATTATCAAAGAATACCAGAGCTTTATGTAAAACACACACTAAATTTTGATTGAATTAATTAATTTAGGGGAGTGGGAAGCAAGGAAAAAGATGAGATTATTTCTACAGAAGATTTAAGTGGAGCAAAAACCAATGACAGGACGAAGAAAACATTAGCAACATATTTTAATTGTGAAGATAATTTATGCTGAGCACTTCTGAGAGGACAACAACAGAAGTTCTTGGAGGGGGGTTTATGCATTGTAGTTCAAGGTCTACAGGGTCTCACTACACAAATCGGACTCTCGTGATCCTCCTGTGTTGAGTTTCCCAAGAGCTGGGATTACAGGTGTGCTACCACGCACAGTCTCCATCACCCATCCACCTACTGTGAAGGTAGGGCTGGGGCAGCAGGCTTGGGGATCAGATCCCGGTCCCTGTGTCTGCCTAAGCAGGTGCTTTAATCCACTGATCTATCTGGCCAGCCCAAAAGTTTTTAAATAGACATAGGAGAAAAACATTTCAACTGTATCATAATTAAAATGTTACTAATAAAACTATGAAGTTCTCATTTCCCCTGTATTATGGGGGAAAATGTTTTTTTTGTGCTGGAAAGGAATTAATAAAATTGACAGATTCTGATATTTGCTAGTGAGAGCATGAACTTGTGAAGCTATCCATCAAAACTTTAAATACACATAATCTAGCAGTTCCATAGTAGAGATTTCTCTTAGGGATTTACCCTGATTGAAAATGGTCATTCTCAGGGTCAGGGAGATGGCTCAGTGGAATAAGCACTTCCCTGGCAAGTGCAAGGGACTGAGTTCAATCCCTGGTTCTACAAAAAAACAAACAAACAAAAAAAGATTGTAGAAAATGATCATTTTCAGTGGTATATGTGTTGAGGATCATTATAATTACAAAAGAATGGAAACCACTTTCAAGTTTCTACTGGCTGTTGGTAGCATTGCTCCTGACCTCCTGTGTGGCTCGTGGAGTCGGCATTTGCTGCTGCAAAGAGTTTGGGGACATGTGTCACACTGTTTTGCTGGCATGGCCTAGCAAGAGGCTAGAAGGAAGAACTTATGCTATTAATCTGTTAGTGAATGTGTTGAAGGCATTTGTAAAATGTATGAACATCTGAAGAGAATGAACCCCAACAGCCCCTCTATGTCATATGGTATCAGTCAGCTGTCTGATTGTATTGACGATCTGGCAGAACTCAGTTGCCTTGTTTACCGATATAACAGTCTTATCACAAAGACTGGATAAAAGAGATCTGCGCACTCTTCGTTCACAGGTGCAACAGCTTGGCAAGTAATTGAGATGGAAACAAAAGGGGCTGGGGCGGGCTTGGAGCGCAAGTGTGTGCAGTGCACTGCAGTGGAGTGCTGTCCTGTGAGTCTCTTGCCATTCTGTACACTCTAGCTGTGATTGAATGATTCAGATGAAATGTGAGATGTGAGGGTCTTCTCAATCCGAAACCCCGTTGAGGCCTTTTTCTAAAAAGAAAAAGTAGAAGGAAACTTCTACATTTTTTTCTTTTTTACTTAAACATTTTTATGATAATTTAGGTGGAAGTTGCTCCTTGTCGATGTTGGTTCCAGTTCTTCAGATTGTACCTGTCTGCTTTATACCATTCACTGTGCTAATCTTTTAAGATGGGGTTGGGGATGATGACAAAGTTTAGTTGTGTCCTCAAGAAAAAGTCTTAGTTGAAAGTAAATGTTCTTTATTTTAAAAAAATAGAATAAAAGTAGAAAATAAAGTTCCTTCCTTAGTTGCCATAATGTAAATCTGGAAACACATTTCGAAAAGAATACTTTACCATCACTAAAATGAAAAAGGAACTTTCCATTGATATTAATATGAGAGGGCCAGGGAAATGGCTCAGTAGAGTAAGCGCTTCCCTGGAAAGTGCATGGATCTAAATTCAATCCCTGGTTCTGAAAAAAAATTAATATGAGAATATATTAGTATCACAGTGTAATTCATGCTTATAATACAAGAACCACTCCAAGGTAAATCATATGTACAAAAATTTAAGGAAGGGTATGGGATTCCTGTCATAGAATTTAGAAAATAATGAATATGTATATGGTATTATGTACCTATAGTAAAAGTTAAAATAAACCATCATCCAAGATCACAACAGATAGGTACCTGTACAGTTGAAGCACAAATTGAAATAATGACTACTTTCCCAGCTCTTTATGTGCTTGTATTTGTAAGAATTCATTGCTTTTTTAAACACATACATAAATATAAAAATTGTCAATAATAGCTGGCTGGGAAACTCTCATAATGGGAAGACAGTATTTGATAGTTCAGAAACTAGGAAAAGCCAACTCAGCAAAGAAAGTCTGCTATGACAACATGGAAACAGCACAGATAGGACTCTTAATTTGTTCTGGGTTTTTGTTTGTTTGTTTGTTTGTTTGTTTTTGGTATCAGGGTTCAAATTCAGGACCTTTTGCTTGCCGAGCAGTCCTAATTTGTCATGACTAAGGCCTTTCAGTAGAGACCTGAAAGTCTGTCCCTTAGTGTATGTTCAGCTATGTCTTCTGAGATGATGACTGCAATGGTCTCTAAGTTCTGCTCTGTGTTTCAGAAGAAGGCATATTAGAGGGAAATTGCTCATGATTGACTCTACATTCCACGAATTTTTCAGCTACCTTTGAGTCATTAAGACTATAAGTTGAATATGCCCCACATAGAGCTCAAGGCAAGCGTGTTGATTTCACAAAGCCTCACAGGTACACAGATTTGATAAAGAGTCCAACTTGCTTCCTCACACAGACTCTTTATATGACAACCTTTATGTGTGGTTTTAGATATCAAAACTCCATGAGGGTCCCTCCTCTGTGCTGCACTGTGCCTGACGGTCACTCCTACCACAGAAAATTCTATAGAATTGTGAAATGGAAGATGCCTGCTCACCACCTTCTTTCTTCCCAGCATGTGGTTTCCTCAGCATGTTCTCTTTAGATCCAGGTATATACACCACCCTGGGCAGGTGAAATGCATTAAATTACCTCCATAAAGGCCTGTGCTTACCTTCTCTTCACTGTATCCCTCAGTGTCTAAGGCTCTCAACTTAAAGACACATCAGGAGCCAGTGCAGTAGGAGCTCACCGACTGAAGCCACGTGCACGCTGGTCTAGAAGCTCAGCCCTCTTCTCTCTGAGGACTAGAAATATCATGGGCCCTGCATTTTCAAGCTTCTCAGTCCTGTGCACTTGACATGAAGACAGGGATATCAACAGTTCCTAGAACCAATGTGGTGTTTAAAGTAGTGAAGAAACATCTTAATCAGGCAAATCTCTTGCTCTTGATTTTCTGTCAAGATAGTTCTGCTAGGCTAGTCCTGTAAACAAGTCTTTTATATGAGTGTCACAGCCTCACTGAAAGTGATACCCAGAGACTGACAGGAATCTGCAAGGTGTCCACTAAGCCACTGGACAGCAATCTGGCCACTGCTTATTTCTTTCTTCCATCTAAAGCTCTTAAGAGCCCAGTCTGCTTTCTTTAGGGTTATGAAGTAGTCTTGAGTCACCTGCTAGTTTCTCTACCAAAATACATAGGCAAGAGAATCCCTGCACTGAGCCAGCACTGCAAGACCTGCCTCTGTCCCTGAGGAAGGCTCAGATGTAGTGCATCCATATGCTCTGAACAGCTATGAAGGAATGGGACCAATTCTGCTTCCCACCCATCAAATTGACCCAGCACACAGAACCATCAAGAGACACTTGAGATAGCCCGTAAGGAAATGTTGAGATCATAGCTGCTTATTTTTCAGGAAGAAATCTCCAATGGAAAACAAAACAATAAAAGCAAAGTATATCAAAGATAATCCCTGTGGCATTTTTTTTTTTTACAGAAATGAAAGGAACTTCAAAAATTCATGAAGTCTCTGGGACTTCAAAGGAAAAATCCTTGAATACAAGAACAAATTTGGTGGACTTCCTTTTCTCTTTGCCCCTTTATTGCCGAGGCAAATTCCCTGGTGGCACATAGTATGCATTTAACAGAAGTTCACTTAGCATGGAGTTCAGGAGTAGGTGGAAGAACACTGAATCGGTAGCTACCAGCATTGCTGAGGGCTTCCTGGCTGTTTCACAACATTGTGTGAGCATCTTGCATTTGCAAGGGGGAGAGGTCAGACAGAGAGACAGGATGCAAGAGGGATGGAGGGCGGGTGCCACTTTCCGTACAGCAGCTGCTTTTCAAGGACTAATCAGCCCCATGAGACACTGAGCTCGTATTAAGCAAAACAAACTCACTTGTGAGCATGGTGCCACCGTGTTTTAAGGGCTGCCCTCTAGGTCCTGCCCTACTCGCTTCACCACCTCAATGCTGCTTGCTGCCTCAGCTCAGGGGGACACATTCACACCATGTTGACACCTAGACACTTCCTGAGTTCAAAATCTAGTACAAAGGTATAGATATCTGTCTTAGTTACTTTTTATTCATTGCTGGGACAAATACCCAACACTCAAAATGAAGGAAGGAAAGGTTTATTTAGCTCACAGTCAGTGGAGATTTTAGTTCTTACTCTCCTGGCTCCACAAATGACAGCAGTTCATGGAGGCAGAAAACAATAAAGAGCAGAGGAGGAGGAGCAGCTGCGGCCTCCATCAAGCCTCTCTCTTCCTTCTACGCTGACTGTGAAGACTGCTGCTCCACCACAAAGATTGTAGCTCCTCTGAAAACTGGGACTTCTCCAAGGAAAGGGGTCAAGGTGGCCAGGAAGGCTTCCTTAACTCCTTTACATGCACTTTTTGTGCTGAGTCACTCTGGGGCAGCCCAGAGTGGGGGTTGAACCACTCACACCCCAGTGCTGGCTAGGTAGCACCCCAAGTTGGGCCCTGCCCACCTGCTGGGCTGGACCCCCCCATGCTAGGAACTGCTAGAGCCAATTCAGCCAAGTTGACACAATGTATCACAAGCTTTTGTTAAAAGTAAAGGTCTGAATCTGAGAGAAAGTCTTATCACAATAAGTAATCTTTGTTTTACATTTTAGAAGAACTGTACATCTGGAATCATGAATACATTTAATGCACCATGAGATTAACTCTAATGAGTTTCTATACAAATGTGAAAACATGTGTTTCTTAATTTACTTATCTACCCAGAGCATTTCCTATGATTCTTTATTGTAAATTTGTTTGAAAAATTATTTTTTTGAATAATCAAATTATTGGGGTTATCTCTCAAGAGACTATGGAGATTATTGGGGGCTCCTTACTAATGAGAAAATACTGGACACCCCTCAATTCACCAATTAGAGTCCTGTCCAATAATCTTTGCCAATTCTAAGGACTTTTGTTTAATTGGCTTAATTTTTGGATGACTTGTGCATAAATAAATTTTGATATTACTTAAGCCACCTGGTAATTCATCAGAAAGCATGTTTTTAAGTCTGTAACCTAAATTATGCTATGAGCAAATGTTAAAAGAAAAATTGTTGATCGCAAATAAAAAGACGACCAGCTATTTACAGAAACACATGCAAACATATAAATAAATATGTGGAACACCCTAAAAAAGTCTTTATAAAATCGGAGTGCAATCATATATATTCTTCATCAAATTGAGTTATAGGAGTCTACTATAATTTTTAGGAATTTATTTATTTTTTATTGTTTTCTTCATATTCTATAAAGATTTAAATTTTAATATATCAATACTCGATGGAAAATACCTGTTCCATTTTATGTCTAAGATGTTTGATATTCAGACAGATACTGAGTTAAACTCAGTTGCCTACATTGTGGGGTAATAATGATAACCATCTCTTCTGGAGGGTTAACAACTAAAACTTGCAAACCAAAAAGTAGAGAAAAAGAAGGGCTGCAAAGACAGCCAATATTTTGGATCTAGCCATTTAAGGTCAGTGAAGACTCAGGACATAAAAGAACCTGTACTACAACATCATGTAACTCAGTTGTGTCCCAAATTTTCTGATCAAGGAGATTATGGGGCCACAGAGGAAAGTGATTGATGATGTGGAGTGTGCCTAAGGAGAGTCACATGGAGAGAAAACATTCTCTCAAAGCAAACTGGTCAAGCAATGGCCATGAGTTACCCAAATGACTGACACTGACAAAAGATCTACAAACTGGTATATGGTATCAGGATAAATCCTAAGGGTAACTGACTGACCTTGACAGATGCAAAAGTTACATTTTTTGTTATATGTATTGTTTTGTCTTGGATGTAACCATCCAACAGAAAAGTATAAAAATGATGTATGAAAAGTAAAGCCATATAAATATGCTGAGCTGTAAAAGGCTCAAGTCAACAACTTCTGACATTGCCAGTGTTATGGATAACTCACTACTATTATGGCCTACTGGACTATATTGGAATATTTTGCCACACTACCATACCTACAATATTTACATGACAGTGAAATACCCATCTCTAACTAAACTGAATATAAATGAAGGACCATTTTGTGTCTGTGTATTTAAAATACTTAGGACAGACATACAGCTACCCTCTCTTAATTCAATGAATAGAAAGAATTTTACTAATAGTGTTTGTGGACTGGATATCACGTCTGCATCTTGTACTATGAATGACCAGTACAAAGACAACAATATGGAATGTATTAATTATTGAAACTGTCCTACTAATCGGTTTTCAATTTGTCTCATTACTATTTATTTGTCAATAAAATTATTTTAAAAAATAAAGATGGCAAAAAAGAAGAAAAAGAGAAATTTGTAATTATAGAATAGTCAGATTTAGTTATCTACCAATGAGCAGAGATCTCTTGTCAGAAAGAAATGAAAGGAAAAGAATATTTTATCTAAAAATAATATATAGTTTTATACATATTTCAATTTCTCTTAACAAATACTGATAACTTTCAGCTCAGTTATCTTTATATACTCTATGACCTATTCTGACATTACATTTCAATTTGGTCAGTTCCTTCAATAGGCCCAAGTCAGATCTAGCCTCATTATTGTTAACTTTCTCTCTAGATCTGGCTTCATGATACAACCTGATAGCTTACTCTGGTACCCAAATAGGTCACTCAGCAATCTCTGGTAAATCACAAGCAAACCGCTTATACAAGATTAGCTTTTTTCTTGTTTTGCTTTACATGATTGAATTATCTTAATGTTGCTGTCCTTCCATCTTTTGTAAAATTTTAATAATTTAATGATGTATGTTGACAAGTAGTGTGGGAGAGACTGATTCTCCTTTTTGTTTTGGAATTGAATTTTAATTATACAGTATGGCCATTGTTCATTTGTTTGTTTTTTCTTTTTTTTTTTTTTTTTTGGTAGAACCAGGAATTGAACTCAGGCCCTTGCACTTGCCAGGGAAGTGCTTATTCCACTGAGCCATCTCCCTGGCCCTTAGTTGTACAGTGATAAATCTCTATCCTATATTTTGGAAGAGGAAGCAGTCACATAGCCTCCTTTAACCTAATGTGGCCCATCTATGAAGGATTTTTTTTTCTGCTACTTCACCCTGCTTTAAGGGTAGGTCTGCTGTATCTTCTGGAGCTGGGAATCAAACCACAGTCCAATGTGCCTCCCTGCATTTGCCTAAGTGGTGTTTTAAACAACTGAATTATCAGGCAAGGGTCCTATGACCCATCTATGAAAACAAGCAAATTAATCTAAGTTATCTGAAGGATAATGACAATAATACCAGAGAAATTAGCCCAAAATCTGGATGGAGCAAATGAATATTACCAAATAAAATCTGAAAACTGTTTTGGGTTGATCTGAACAGTCTGGTGTACAATATATCTTTGTTGGATAGTTCAAATATGAATAAGTTATCATAGCTTATAACCCTTGGGAGGCCACCACTAAACCTGCCATTATTTAAGTGGATTGCTAAAATTAAGCAACTGTTTACACCCTACTAGTTTTAGATTGCACTAAAAAGCTCTATATCTGTTTGTAAAACATCCAACTTTTTATGCTAATTTTAATTTAAGACTGTAAAACAAGCAGTCCACCTTATTAGGAATCATGAGAACCCTAAGTTATCATCTAAAATATCCCCCTTATTGTAAAAAGTCTTAGGAAACATGTTCTTTTTTAATGCGAACTTTTTATCTTGAGGATGGAAACAACCTTTTAAATTAATCACCTTAAGGGAAAAAGGTAGAAGCTTCTGTTTTAGTGTCAGTTTTAATGAAGAAAAAAGCCTTCTATTCCCGGTGAAATGGCCCCCTGTGCCCTTCCACGTCAGCCACCTCGCACCTTTGTTACTGTGGATCTGTAGCTGCCCTATCCAGAAGCAATCCAAACTCGTATTTGAAAGCTCTTGAAAAGTTTTTTCTACTTTTTTTAAGCCAGTATATCCTTTTTATTTTCTATCATTTTAAAATTTTTGTCAAACAAAGAATGACCAACTGAGATATAAAAGTCTGGAGTGATGTAAACAGTGTTCTAAGTAGACTGAACTATAATTTTGATTTCTCCTGTATCATCAGCATCGATGACATGAAGAAAAAGCTGGAGACCTCCTTGTATTGGGTTTTTGCCTCTGATTTCCACTTCTGCTTTGTTGCCTCCAGGCAAGGCAAGCTTCTAGCATTGGTAATGGCCTACATTCTCCTTCCCCAAGCAATATGGGAGCTATGCTGTGACCCTGTAGCTACAACCACTAGGTTTTCTGGCTGTCATTTGGGCTCTGACCACTGAATGCTTTCTTTTTTCCTTGGACAGGCACTACCTTAAACTTAACAGATTTTCCTTGACAGAAATGCACACAGAGAATACCAAGGCCATAGCATTCCATAGCCTTGACCCTCCTACTTACCCAGGCACACAGTCCTATGGTTCATGGCCCACACCAATCACCACGGCTGGACCAGTCTTGTCGACTCACAAGTGGCTGAAGCATCCCAGCTGGGTCTGCCTAGAACCAGAGCATGGAGCATTTCCTGAACCAAGTTTATGCCCCAAGTCCTAGTGGTGCCTCCATGCTGCTGGAAACTAGACTCTTGGAATTTAAAAGAATTTTTCGAGACCACCCAGGGCCACTGGGTCCTGAATTAACCCACAGCACAGGCCCAGCATGTGAGTGAGACCACTCAAGCCATGGGATCATAATCTAATCCAGAGTGCAGGCCTAACATGGAACCCTTCAGTAGAACTCCCTGGAAAGATGCTAGAGGCAAGACCCACCCAGCTGATTCAGGAGCAGCACATCTTGCCAGAGTGACATAAAGGGTTCACCTGCAAGGCTGTAGCAGGAAGAAGTGGAGCACAGCAGCCAGCCCCAAGCCACACCCACCTGGAGGAGTCTGAACTTCCTAGATCCGGACCTGGTGCTAAGGTAATAGCACCTGGTGCTAAGCTCTACACCCAAGGTCAAAAATCAGCAGTACACAAAATGACAAAGAGAAGGAACAGAAACCAGTCTCAGGCCCAGAGTTCACCCAGTACAAATGCAGAAGACCCTAGCATAGAAGAAATTGGAAATCACATACCTGAAATCTCTGAAATAATAGTGTTGCAAATAAAGAAACAAAGACAGAAAAGTATAGAAGAGATCAGATCAGAAATAAGTTCTGAAGTAAAAACAAAAACAAAAACAAAAACGTAGCAATAACTATAATCAAAGAAGTACTAAGTGCTTCTTCTTTTTATTTATTTATTTATTTATTTATTTAATTTTTTTTTTTTTCAGAATCAGGGATTGAACGCAGGCTCTTGCACTGCCAGGGAAGCACTTATTCCACTGAGCCATCTCCCTGGCCCACTAAGTGCTTCTAAAGAATATGCTGATTAAAAAAATAGAACAGAATATAAACATGATGGATCCTCTGAATAAGATATAGGAACGAAATAGAATATATGAAACAGATCCAAAATGATATACAGGAAATTAAAGCGTCAATCACAAGCTGGCAAATCCATTTGAGTGAGAGTGAAAACAGACTTTCTGACCTTAAAGACACCATTGCAGCTAGTGAAAAAGTAAGCAAAGATCTCTTAAAAGCAACTAGGATGCAGGAAAAAAATAATTCACCTGCAAGATGATGCAAAGATGAACAATGTAAGACTAATAGGCATCAGTGAGAAAAAAGGAGTCAATACAAATAACATCAACCTAATTAAAACCACTCCCAGACATATAATAATCAAGATCCCAGAAATTCAGCACGGGAACAATATATTACAAGGAGCTAAAGAAAAGAAACAGAGCACATTTAAAGGAAAACCCAAGAGAATAAGGCAGATTTCTCTTCACAAACCATCAAGTCAAGAGGAGCATGGAGCAAAGTACTTCAAATTTTGGAAGAAAACAAATTTCAATCCAGACTGATGTATCCTCCAAAACTCTCTTTCAAGTATAATGGAGAAGTAAAATACTTCCAATGACAAAGAACAACTAATGAATTTCATGATGACAAAGCCAAGCCTACACAGACTACTAAATGATGTTCTAGAGGGGGAGCAAAATGATCACAAACCCATGAATGAGAATGGAAAGAACCCACCAAATAGGGAAAATAAACACAGGAGAATAAGAGGTACAATATTGTAGTCTTTCAGTTATTCTTTCCATCAGCACACTCTACAAATGGACTTCACTTGCACCCTATGGGTCAAGATTCCATATGGGACTACAAGGTGGATTTCAAGGAAATAGGTGTACTCAGTCCCACAAGTGATGCCTGGCCACCAGTAAGTGTCACAGTCATTATCCGTGTCCACAACACACTAAAACTTTGTGCTATATCCTATCCCTAAACTGTCAGAAATGATGGTCATTTATTTGTCATTCCAGCATTTATCTTACGTTTTATTCTTAGTATTTTTTACTATCATGAAAACTTTTTCTGAGTTCAAATGTCTTGAAACATTTCCTTTTTAATTAATTAGTATTTAATTTTATGAATAATGCTTACTCTTAATTTTTGTTTTAAGGTTTATGCTATATTTTTGGTTTTTTTTCCATTTATTTTTATTTTATTGAAATATAAATGTCAATCAGACAGTTTCAAAACACCATAACCATACAGAGTCGATGAAATAATACATTGCAAACTGTTTTCATAACGTTTCGGTACTGTACAAGGTGCATACATGAAATTATATTTACAGGTTTTTATACAGCTGAATTATATCAAAGATTGAATAATTATTTACCTAGTGGATGACCATAGCACTAAAAGCCGACATAATATCCTGTCCAACCACTATTAGTGCAGATCTTGCCTCTCATAGAATTATGCAGAAGCTCAGCGTTATCTATCCCAACTGTACTGTCTTTACGCACACATCATGATTTTTTCGTTCTACAACCCTTCCTTTGTCTACACCTGTCAACAGTGGGCACTCTGTTGACATTCAACTACCTTATGTGCTTGAACTCGACACCACAATCCAACACAGTCCAGCATTCTGCAAACATAGGGAGTTATTCAAAGAAATTGTCGACCATATCCATTTACAGCTCAGCTTAATATTATGGGCTCACGATGTATACTTCATTTTTATACTTTTATACTTTTCTGCTGGATGGTTAAGACCTAGGTAGATCAAAACTTATATACCAACACATGAACTTTATATTTCCTATGTGGT
>PVKA01039515.1:0-19433 GCA_004027165.1 Ctenomys sociabilis
TCTTTTTTTTTTGTACAGAGTCTCACTAAGCAGCTCATACTTGCAGTGACCCTCCCAATTTCTGCCTCCCTAGTGCTTGGATTACAGCCTTGTGCCACCACTCCTGGACCCCATCTCTGGCTCAGCATGCCCTGGGGCTGGGCTGGCATGGCATGCAGTGCCAAGGATTGAGCCCTGGGCCCTAAGCTTACCTAAGCAAGTACTTAGTCCACTAAGCTATATTGCTGGCCCTGCATTGGTTGTTGAACATCAATGTGTAGTTCATTTTTATTTTTGCAAAAGAAAGTATTTTTAAAGAAAATTTCTTTGAGAAATTATAATTCAAGTTCACAGCCTGATTTAAGGAATATAACTGATAAACCTTTAAACATTCCTACAAGTATATATTTAAAAGACTGATTTTTTTAAAAAAGACCTAATATAGTTACCAACTTGCCACTTGATAACCAATTTGTTGTCATAAAGAAAAGTAGCTAAAACAACCAAAGCAAGAGATGAGTGCAAATGAGACAAAGGGAAGGAAAATAGAAGATACAAAATGATAGAGATAATACAAAGCATATTTAAGTGCATGTATTGCATTGTGCTTAAGCATATATCCTACTGTAGTATACCAAGTAGCTATGTAATATTTAAGAGAAATGTGTGCAATAAGACAGCACCTGGAAGTGTTGGAAGTAAACAAGGTAGGATGTACTGAACTGGCAATCAAAGTCTGATGCTTTGAGACACCTAGGCCCTGCTCATTTAAAAAACAATTTGTATCAAGTGTATTCAATCTACATAGGATTGGTAATTCTAATTTCCGTAAAACTATTTCAGAGAAAGAGTCCTTTCTACATTTTGTGGAAAAGACAAAGAAATATAATACTGATGCTGAGACTTTGCCATTAATAACAAATTACAAACATTTTGGCTTTCGTCGCTTCTATTTTCTAGCGTTATAGTGGGGGATCTGGTTCAGGGATTATAGGCACGTGCCACTGTACGCAGTCTCTCTCTCTCTCTCTCTCTCTCTCTCTCTCTCTCTCTCTCTCTCAATGAAGTATATATAGTTTATTCATTCTTGGAGATTTTTAATTTTTTATTAATTTTAATGAGAAATAAATACAATGAGATAGTTTCAGAACAGGTTAGTAGGACAGTTACAATAATTAGTATGTCACACGTTGTTATCTTCATAGTATTCATAGCACAAGATGCAGACATGATATCTAGTCTAAACACTATTAGTACAAATCTTTCTTCTCATTGAACTAAGAGGAAGTAGCTGTATATCTATCCTGTTTTCTGTATATATATTTTTCTTCTCACTACAAAGTGGTCCTTCATTTATATCTACCTTTTTTTTTTTTTGTCAGAGATGGGCATTCCATTGCTGTTATAGTATCTGTACTTGTCTTTAAAATACCTTTTCATCCTTGATGCCAGTTCAAATATTGTAGGTACTGAATTCAGCAAAATATCCCAACATAGTCCAATAGTCCATAAATAGTTCTGGGTTATCAGCAGAAGTGGTAATTGTTTGAAGTTGTTGACTTGATCCTTTACAGCTCAGTGTATGAATATGCTATTACTTTTTATACTTGTGTTTATACTTTTCTGCTGGATTAAGACCAAATTAAAGCCAGACCCATATAACTAAAACTCGCCGTCTCAGGGGGCTGGCATGCATGACTGCGAACAAATCCCAGCCTCTGTTCGGCCTAAAGAGGCACTTTAACTTACTGAGCTATCAGACCCACCTTAGGTAAATTTGTATTAAGAAACTATAAATGAGGAAAAAGACTTGAAAGACAAGCTAATATCGTTTTAGATGGCTGCTTTGTCCTTATAAGAAAATTCCACAAACTTCGACAGATCACTGGAATGAACAATAACTGAATAAAATTGATAGATTCAAAACTGAAATCTTAGTGTAAGTAGAGAATTTATAGATTTATATTCTAACATGTAACTAATATTTATATATCTAATACATATCTTCATGGATTATGAGAATAAAAATGCAAAAAATCTATCCAAAAAATCTATAAAACTTTTATAAGAACTAGAAATAAATTTAGACAAAAAAGGGGCAAAAATGTTGAAACTCTTCAAAGACTATTCCCTAAAAGGTAAATAGAGTTATGTCTATGGTTTGCAGTGAATATGTTAAAAATAATACCAAATATATATTGACAGTTACGGTGAAGAAATTTGACAAATACATTGGTAAGGAAAAGGAAAAAAATGTTAAAAACATATTAACAAGAGCCGGCCAAATAGCTCAGCAGATTAAATTGCCTGCAAAGCAGACACAGAGGCTTGGGATTCAGTCCTTGGGCCTGCTAAGCCTGCGTACCCCCAGGGCACTCTGAGACAATTGACACTGAGTGTAGTAGCACACTCCTAGCTTCTGGGAGGTTATAAACAGGCAGATCTCTATGGGTCCGGATCTAGTAGTGTGACCTTGAACACCCTGTAGATCCTTCCCTAAGAGTACAGAAAAAACAACAACAACAAAAAAATTGTCAAATAGTAACAATTTAAAAAGATCACATTATGTACCTTTAGTCATCAGATATATATGTAACACAGGAGGAATTGAAAAGTTAGTAAATTATTCATCCCCTTTCAAAGTCATCAGGAATGATAATTTCCTCAGAGCATTGCCTCAAGCAGGTAATTTCTGTTGCTAAAATGCTCTCAAGCCTTGAAAGAAAGGTAAACCTTTCACAGAGTTTGACCAACCTAGGGTAACCTGGATGTCCTGTGTTCACAATAGCAGGATATGGATTACAGGCCTGCTTGTCAGTAGTCAAATCTCCTTTCCTCACAGTAAAAATCCTAATTTTTACTTTCGAAATTCCTAGACTAGAAGGTCCTTCCCTAGAATCAGAATCCCTTAGTGGGTGAGAATGAGTGCGTGTGGTGGGTGAGTTCTGGGGTCTATGTCTTATAATGGGCTTCCTCTGTGACTCTGGTATACGCATATTGAACTTGTGCATCACTGCCCTAAACAAATTTAGGTAATCAACACAGCAATAAAAGGCTGGGAGGTAGCTCAGTAGAATAAGCACTTGCCTGGCAAGCTCAAGGTCCTGAGTTCAATCCTTAGTACTGGAAAAAACAAAAAAATCAACATAGCAATATCTGTACTGTAAATTATAAAAGAAGAAGCAAACATGGGAAAATGGAAGAATATATAAAACCCTGGAAGAATATATAGTAAAACCATAAATAATGACACACAAGGCAATACTTTAGAGAATTCCCAAGAATGCCATGAAATTTCCCATGGTTTGCTGGGGACTTCATGTTAATATAACCTGTATCATGATCATTAGCCTGGCCTAAGTTGATACTTGGAAAATATAATTTTTCCAGTGAAAATGTATTGTAATAATATTGATTATAACTTAAAGTGCTTAAGATAGACTTGAAAGAACATTCTTGCATTTCATTGGATTAATACTATATAAGGGAGAAAGATATTGACATTCTGTGGAATTTATAAGTCAGATATAATTTTTTGCATTCTTATTTTGAAGAAGGAGAATCAATAATGATGTATGCAAATTGAATTAAGTCTGTTCTGCAGCAGGGGAATAGCCAAAATGACATTTAAAAACCTCTTCTAGCTTACTTAAAATATTTTCCATTATGCCTAAGGTTTTACCAGCAAATGAGAAATCTGTATATGTTATTGATTGGGCTGAACTATTTCATAATGAAGTGGAACATTTAACACTCTCAAGTACTATTAAGGATCTTGGGAAAAAAACGACTAGATATTTTCCTGATCAATAATTATTTCAGATTCTGCTTTGTGTGTTCCCAGGGCAGGCTTTATGTGTTAATCTGCTTGCATACCTGGTGACTCAGACAGTGAAGGAAGCTGCGATAGGAGATTGAAGAATGTTCTTTGAACCCCCTGCTGTGTCACCTGCAACATCTGGGCAGCTGAGGGTAGCTGAAGTCTTACTTTACTTATTTCTCTGTTATCATTCACAAATTTCCAATCACATTTTAGCAAAATATGTACATGTACATGCTTTGGGAATAGACTTGTGTATTGTTCCACACTTTTGAATAAACATAACATTCCAGAACCTTCTGGATGATTAGAAGCACTATAGATAACCACATTTAAGGACTGTCATTTTACAACAGTATTGGAGGTCTTGTAATTTGAGCAGGGGTTGGAGGTGCAATAGGGGTGGGGATGTGTTCTAAAATCACAAGAATATTTAGATTACTATGGAGCGGGGGAGATAGCTGGGGCTGGGAGATAGCTCTGAGGCTGGGGAGATAGCTCAGTAGAATAAGTACTTGCCTGGCAAGAGCAAGGCCCTGAGTTCAATCACTGGTACAAAAAAAAAAAAAAAAAAAAAAAAATACTATAAGGATCATGAAGAGTTGGAGGTATCATTTAGGCTAGAAATCACAAATCTTGAGAACAATGGTTATGAAGTCAGTTATAAATAAAAATGAGGATGTTAGTAGTTTTAAAGCTAAAAGGATTGAAAAGTCAATGAAAGAATTGGTGCTGATTTGGAAAATAGACTGCCTCCTGCCGGAGCTGTGAGGCACACCTGTAATACTAGCACTCAGGAGGCTGAGGCATTAGGATATCCACAAGTTCGAGGCCAGTCTGGCAGCATAGTGAGACCTTGTCTCAAAAGAAAAAGAAAATAGACTTCGTCATTTGTCTTAGGAAGAGGCAGCAGGCAGAAAGATGAGGAGGACAATGGCAAGTGAGGTTATACTGGAGGGCCCAACTTGGTGTTATCTTTCAAGGAGAGCCAACATTATGTGGCCCTGTGTACAGGTGAAAGCTTTATGGAATATCTTCTGGTAAAACAGGGTTTCTTTCTGATTACACTGAGCTAAATCTTTTATATGTATAATTCCATGATTTCATTAAAATATCCAATATAATTTCTATTTAAAGAACTATGAGGCCTGTTGTTTTCAGGGCTTGTAAGGGGAACAATACAATACAGGACACATAATTTAAAAGACCAGTTTATAGTAGTCACCCAAAGAGTTTAGTTCCTGAGGCAATGGTGTTCAGAGTTGGGGCTTGGGGGCTGATCGGATCATGAGGTCTCCAACATGGTGATGGATTCACCCATTGATCGATTCAGATCTTAGAGCACTGAGGAGTGGTCAGAACTTTGGAAGGCAGGGCTAGCTGAAGAAGGCACGTCCCTGGGGACTGGCCTCATGGTACAGCAGCTCTTGGTTTCTTGTTTTCTCTGCCTCCTGACCATCAAGAGGTGAATAGCTACACCCCCCCCATGAGGTGGCCCCCCTTGAGTCTCTTCTGTCTTGCCATGGAGGATCAGTGAAGCCAGGTGACCACGGACAAAATCTTCTGACACAGTGAGCCAAAATAAACCTTTCCTTATGTGAGTTGATCATCTGAAATATTTTGGCAAAGTAAGAGAAAGCTAATACAGCCCTGTATGTGACTCACTCAGTCAGTAGTAGCATGTCTCCCGAGCTTCCCGATGCTTAGCAAACTTATCTCGTGCCAGTGCTATGGCTTCTTTCCCACATAACTATCATGCTTTTCAGCCTCTGATGTGAACTTCTCAGTAAATGTGCCTGTAGTTCAAACTAATATTTTCCATTTAAAAAACTCTCATAGGTGATGAAAAGAATTAATATTCACCTTTTAAACATAATATGCATAAATTAAACATAAATATCAGAAGACCATGATCAGATATAATCTTTTTTTTTTTTTTTTTGTCTTTTTGAGACAGGGTCTCACTATGCAGTTCAGGCTGGCCTTAAGCTCACTTTGTAGCTCAGGCTGGTCTCGAACTCACAACAATCCTCCTGCCTCAGCCTCCCAAGTGCTGGGATTACAGGCCACAGGCCTGCGCCACCATGCCCAGCTCAAAAATACATTACATTTTTTTTTTCCCCCTTTGGCAGTACCTGGGATTGAGCTCAGGACCTTGTGTTTGCCAGGCAGGCGTTTATTCTACTGAGCTATCTTCCTGGCTATCAGCTGTAATCTTAATGAAGTAACTGAAGCACAGAGAGGTGAACAAAGTACATTTCTGTGGTAGCCGGGTGTGGTGGTGCATGCCTGTAATCCCAGCACTGGGGAGGCTGAGGCAGGAGGATTGTTGTGAGTTCGAGACCAGCCTGAGCTACAAAGTGAGCTTAAGGCCAGCTTGAATTGAATAGTGAGACCCTGCCTCAAAAAGACAAAAAAAAAAAAAAAAAACAAAGTACATTTCTGTGTTGAAACTCCCTAGTTTCATGCTTTCCTAAGATGTATTATACACGTAACAAATCACAGATAAGCCACATTCCTGATTCTCAGATAATGCCTTCCTCTCTGTAATACTAAGCCCAATCATAAAACTTAAGATTATATCTGGCAACACTCAGGTCATATGTGAGATTGGATATATTCTCATTATATATGCCTAATTATTAAGCCGTTAGAGTTAGGGGGATATATGAGATTGGTTAAATAAAAAAATGATTTTCAAGCTATTTAGCTTTAAGAAAAGTTTGTAATTTTTAAACATTTTATTAGTAAGTGTTTGTAGCATGTACTAATCACAGTCATTGTGGGGAAATAGTACATGTACGTAACACATTTTAATTCATTTTTCATCCTCTGTCCCTCCCCTCCTGGCTCCTTCCCCTCTCTCTGAGTCCATTCTCATTTGCTGAAGGTCTATTCCCATTTCCCATGACCTTTTATTTTGCTCTTCAACTTCTTTAGCTCTTATGTCTCTCATATGAAGGAAGCTATGTCGTATCTAAGCTTTTGCGTTTAGTTCCACTCGACATTACGGTCACAAGTTGCATTTACTTCCCTACAAATGACTCAGGTTTCTCTTTTTTTATGGCAGAATACTACCCCATTTCACCTGAATATGAAGTTTTCCTTATTGATTCGTATGTTGAGAGATAGATTCCATGTCCATTTAGATATAGGCCGTTAGCAAGACTTATTTATTTTTGACTTGTGCTGCTATAAATATAGAATGTATGTATCAGTGTAATATATTGTCTTTAGCTCTTTTGGGAAGGGGAACAGCTGGGTCAGATGGAATTTCTATTGTTAGTTTTTGGAGGCATTTCCATACTGTTTTATACAATGCTTATACTAGTATTTATTATAAAATCCACTTGAATTAAAAAGCCAATCTTGGGGCCTGCCCATTAGCTCAGTTGTTTAAGGGACTGCTTAAGCAAAGCAGTCAGGCTCAGTATTCTGTGGTTTGATCCCCAGATCCTCATGTCTTACCAGACCTTCCCTTAGGGCATCCTGAGCTGGAGAAAAAAAAGAAATCCTAACGGCCAGAGAGATAGCTTAGTAGAAGAAGTGCATCCCTGGCAAGTACAAGGTCCTGAGTTCAAACCCCGGTACTGCAAAATAAATAAAAACAATCTAATGAGTATTAAATATTTAGAAATGAATACTTGATTTTACTTACATAGTCTTTAGGAAAATTATTAAAGACTTTCATCTAGAGAAATTTAAAATCTTCATTTATAGTAGAAAAGTGAAAAGACTGAAAATTAATGAGTTATCTTCCTAATAAGGGCATTAGAAAGTCATCAAACATAATCAACTAGGGAAAGTAATGAAGCTGACTCCAGAGAGTAGAAAATGGAAACATTTTCATTTTGAAATGAAATTACAAAATGTGATCTAAATATATCTTGAGTGTTTAAATAAAAACATTATTAGAGTAAAATATTTTCCATTCATCCCTCTCAAAATACTTCTTTGCTTTAAACAAACTTATCTTATTCTTCTTGTCACTTTCTGCAGCAGTTCTAGAAGAACTCTTTTGCCACTGTCTTTAGCAGGTATAATAAAAACTATCATGAACGGGGCTATTAGCATCATTCAGTGGAAGCACAGACTTGTAAGAACAGTCTGTCAACCACATCATTAAGGGGTCTGCCCCACAGGTCTTCTGGCTCTTCTCAAAGTCAAAATGAGCTTGAAATATAGACATTTTGAACAGATTTATATCACTGAGGCAGCCACAACAGTACAATTTAAGATGCTTAGAAAGAGGCATTAATGACATTTTGAGGGGTATTAATGGCACTGTGCTCCTTATTGAAATGAAATTTTAAATTCAAATATTTGTTGTAATTTTTGAGCACACACTGGATACTCAAATGAATAAGATATGGTTCATTGAACAGTCTCATAAAGTAGAAGTCACTGAACACTGATAAGAAAATGTGAAAATGGAATGAATAAGTCATATTGGGATGGGTAAAAAAAAAGAACAGATTTTTTTGTAGAGAGCTAGGCTGGGGAGATAGCTCAGTAGAATAAGCACTTGCCTGGCAAGCACAAGGTCCTGAGTTCAATCCTTGGTAGCACACACACACACACACACACACACACATATACACAAAGGGCCAGCCAAATAGCTCAGAAGATTAAAGCACATGCAAGCAGGCACAGAGGTCAGGGGTTTGATCCCCAGGCCTGCTGTGCCAGCCCTACCCCAGGGTTCGCTGAGGTGCCGGTTGGGACTGGGCATAGTGGCACACACCTGTAATCCCAGCTCTTAGAAGGCTATAAACAAGGGGGATCACTATGAGTCCGATCTAGTAGTGAGACCCTAACACCCTAAAATACAAAGAGAAAAAAAAAGCTGAACTAATGGTAGATTAAATAACTTATATCTTATTCTCAAAATTTAGATGAAATAATCATATTTTTAGAAATGATTAATGGAAGCACCTGACTCAAGAAAAAAAAAAAAAAAAAAACTAAGTATAAGTTTTGTCATTACAGATACTGAATTCATAGCTATTAAGCTGATCAAATAAAAGTACAAACTAATATAATCATGCTTATGATTTTACAGGCATGTGCTTCCATCTTCCATTCAAGATGTAGACAACTTAAAGTTAACACACAAAAAATAATCTAGTCTTGGGGGAGAGGGTAAGTCTAGTATAATCTTGATTCCTAAAGTAAAGAAAGCAAGAGGAATAAAAAAGTTCTATATGTATTTATAAACTAGATGTGATGATAGTTTTCAAAAAGTAATAATATTTTACAACATTTTATTAATTATAATGAATACCTCGTCTTGGTCTCTTGGATAAGTCCTTCTTTCTCACCAATGTATGTGGCTTTATTTAGAATTCAAGTGTAAGTTAGCCTGCGGCTTTTCACATGAGCCCCAATCAGGATTTGCATTCTAAAATTATTAGGAAGGTTGTTATTTGCTTTCTACAGTGTTATTCATAAATCAGTTCTTATCTCTAACCTCTACCACTTTGAACAAGGAGTTCTGGTAGGGTCCTTCTGGGAACACTGTTCATCTGTATACATTAAATAATGAGCCAGCTTGACTGATGTCTTCCTCCGGCATTCTCTGTATGGTTCCTATATCAATAATTTATAAACATGCAATTGTGCATTTCAGTCTGATCAGAGGAAAGTGAGTTCATGTTATCTCAAAAGAATCCTAGTATGAATGATCCTTTCCAAATGGACAAATAATTTTGATCCAAAGCATTTTTATATGTGCAGCATCATTTGTATAACTGAGTAGTTAAGATACGTCAACCTTCAGGTGGGTTTTAGATTCAAATCCAAAATGATTAAGTATACAACTGTCACAGAAGATGGGCAACCAGAGGTTTTTTGGAAACCTAAATACAGACTACAGGTCACCTTGACCCAGGTTGCCTGAGGCTTTCTTTGTTTTAGTATTAAAAGTCTGGGTTGTAGGAAATTGCATTCTTAGAGCAACAAGGGTTCTCCGTGCTGTGTGTGTGTGTGTGTGTTTTCTGTATTTGTGAGTTTCTGTGTGCACGCCTTGCAGATTTTTTTTTTTATTGGTTTGTTTAGAAACAATACAATGGCAGGGCAAAAATGGTGGACCAGCTATAGCTAGAAAGAAGGGACAGAGAATATGGATTTTTTGTGTCAGAACTAAGACACAAAAGTGAGGGATAATGATATCAAAATGAATGGAGCACGGTATCGGGTGTGCAGAGATCTATTTGTCCTTACTGCGAATCAGAGCAAAGAAGGAATGATTTAACCTAAAGGAGAACTCCTTCATGTAGCAACAGACTCTGTTACTGTTTACAAAATGATAATTAGTTCTAGATCTCAGAAGCCCCAGCTACAGAGATCTGGAAGAAAGATTTGCAGGAAGACTAATGTCCCTTTTGATTGAACCAATAAGCCCTTAGCTTCACTATCTGTACCTGTTGCTTCCTTTGGTGAAATCACTGGAAGTCCCAACTCTATTGCAGATGACTTCTAATCCTAAATTCCCATATCTTGTTTGACAGACATCTCATAAAATCCTCTGCAGTTCACATCATCATGACTCAGTTATGGACAGGTTCAATTGTGTAGGTGACAAGTTCATTTATAAAGAGCAATAGTGACAGGGCATTGAAGCTGTCAGAGTGT
This sequence comes from Ctenomys sociabilis, assembly GCA_004027165.1. Lineage (NCBI taxonomy): Eukaryota > Metazoa > Chordata > Mammalia > Rodentia > Ctenomyidae > Ctenomys > Ctenomys sociabilis. The sequence goes on from PVKA01039515.1 coordinate 10,433, forward strand.
CACAGGTGAAACTTAGGAATTTTTTTTGCATCCCAGATACAGCAGTGGATGTAAACTGCTAACAAATTTAGTGCCGGCACCTATGGTTGGCCTCCAAATCTAGTGTCACCAACACTGTTTCCGTGACTCTAATAAACACCATTTTCCCCAATTACATGAAAAGATGATCTGTAAATTTCAAATCTTTCACCATTTCCCGGGGTTAGGTGTTGTTATTGAGAGAAACCTCAGGTCAGGCTGAGAGACCAACTTGTTTCCAGCAAGACAGACTCTGGGAGAGGGGATGGTATTATGAGTAAGACCAGATTGCATTATGGGTAAATCAGACTGCTTGCCAACAGAAAGCAGCAGGGTGAGCAATTATGGGAAGCATGTTCTAAGACTGTCAGATACAATCATATTCAAATATAAACATCAAAACTTATTCCAAGGCCAATGAGATTAAGTACGGTTCTAAAGTAATGTCACAGATTTTACCAAACATGCTGGAATGTGTATAAAAGAATAAATATCTTTTGTGAAAATATTTACTTCTTCAGTGATATTGTTATGACCCAGAATTTTCTTTTGGGAAAACACCATAACATTTTAATTCCGTTTTTAAAAGAAAAATAACAATGTTGATAGAGCTTCACCTAATTCATGCATTCATTGTTAAAATATCCAACTCAGTCCTGGCCAAATTTGTCTTTGTGTAATAGTTCACTGTAGAATTTTCAGCGTAACATCCTTGATATTTGGGGGTTCAGAGCAACCGTAGTCTCTACCTTATACCCTAATTTTAGGTTTTGGTAACCAAAACTGTCCCTAGGGGCAAACTTGTGCCTGGTTTAAAATCCCTCCTTTAATGGAAAATATTTTCTTCTTTGTTAAATATAAACCATTAAAAATATCAGCACTGTAATTAGGCAATATGAGCAGATCTGGATATATCTTTATGTATAAAATGTTTATTTTTGATTAGGTACAGAAACAAATATTGATGTTGAAGAAAATAAAGCACCACAATTATAGGCTTATAGGTGACATATAACAAATATGCCATATGACCTAAAAATATTGTTCAATTCAGGCATGAGTTATCCCCTCAGGATAAGAACACAGCCCAGGACATAGAATTGGAATCCTTTACTAAAATAACCAGTCAAGGGCTGGTGAGATAGCCCAGCGGTCTAAAGCACCTGCTTAGACAAGCGCACAGAGACCACAGTTCAATCCCCAGCACCACACGCAGCCATGCCTCCATGGCTGGGCTGAGCAGGCCACAATTTGACATAAACACTGTTGGGAGACAGACAGGGATGACTCTGAATGAATGGTTTGGAATCCTGAAGGAACAGAAAGCCACTTTCTCATACAAAAAAAAAAAAAAAAAAAAAAAAGGAGGAAGCTGCTCTGTCACTGTGGGATAGATTCCATGTCAAAAGAACTTTTGAGTGATGACTCTGAAAACTCTTGAAGAGTTCACCACAGAAATTCAAGAAACTTTACTGTAAATATTCACAAAACTAAATAACTGTTTCTTTTTGAAGTTGTATCTTTAATGCATAAAATAATACTTTAAATGATAACAGGGAATATGTCTATCTGTTCAAAGATTTCATGGTTGGCCCAGACAGGACCATTTTCTGTTGACTTTCTTGGTTCTTCATGCAGCAGATGGAGGACAGAAAGAAAAAAATTATTTTTATGATAGTAATATTTAGGATCTTATTGCCTCTTCCCACTTTTTAGACTTGCCATGGTAACACAAATAAAATAAATAAAATAAAATAAATGACCAGTCAAATTGCCATCAGAATGAGAAAAAGTTGCAAGACAGTTTGCAATATCAGTAGTAATATCAGGGCTCTAATAAATAAACTTTTCAGTCTAAGTTCTACTGAGGTCCAACCTCAGCCTCCAGGGCACAACCCAAGGAGAAAGGGAAGTGGGCAGAGAAGAAAAAAGACTCAGAGAAACATAATGCGGTTAGGAAGGAAGGAGAGCATAACTCCTCAACCCAGAGCAAAATCAGTAACATTTATTTTCACGTAAGTGATCACGTAAACCTTCTGCAAGAAAATATTAGCAGATGTAGATTTTCCCCTATAGGCTGGAAGCAATCTAAATTTTGATTAGTATGAATACACAGTATGAACGAGGAGTAGACATGGGACTTGATCAACCATTGTTCTTTCTGTTTTGACTATTTCTGCCCCACCAAAACTCTCAGCCCTGTGTGTGTGTGTGTGCGTGTGTGTGTGAAGGGTGTTGTATCACTGTATCAAAATCTTGACCCTAAACTTCCTTGTTGTTGAATATTCTTAGCTTAGGACTGTCCCTCTCTGCAAGTTTACCAGGCAGGGGGCAAGGAGTCAACCCCTGAAAGAACCTTATGCACTTGATTATGCTAAGTCAAAACTCCAAGTGGTTCATTGTACAGGTTCCTTCATGTGAACCATAACCCTAGGAGCCCCTGGGGCTTTGGGGAAACATATCCACCTGAGGCTCTGCTTTTCAGTTTCTCCAGCTTGACGTGACTTCGTCAGTGGTCAGGCAGTGGATGGCTCTCCACAAAGCATGATACCAAAAGGGAGGTAGACACAGCTTATTCATTTTTCTTCCTGTCAAGTTCCAGAAAACAGTAATTGAAGGGATTTTATTTGTTTGTTTGTTTCTTTATTTATTTTGGCAGAACTGGGGATTGAACTCAGGCCCTTGTCCTTGCAGGCAAGTGCTTATTCTACTGAGCTATCCTCTCCATCCCTTTCTATTGAGCCATCTCCCCACCCTCTGGGATTTTTAAAAGGTCAGAAATATACCTTGTTTTCAACACATGGAGCATCTTTATGCCTCTCATTGAGACAAAACCAGATAAACACTCAGAAGAATAGATATTAACTTAGATTCCATACAGCATAGATACCTGGGTTATAAGTCTGCAGATTAAACAGCTCCCGTCAAATGCTGATGTTTCCTTTCAAATCAGGGGGCAGGGGAGATGGCTCAATGGAATAAGCGCTTCCCTGGCAAGTTCAAGAGCCTGAGTTCAATTCCCTGTTCCACCCTCTCAAATCAGGGGGCAGAGTCAATAGATCTCCAGACTTAGGTCATACATGTGGTACCTATTAAAGTAGCATGCCATGCAGGCTCAATTTCAATCAATTATGCATGCATGTCACTGTTGTTCTTTGATCAGATAACTGAGGTGTGATATGTCAAGAAGTTGGCTTCATTTTCTATAAACTCATATTTAAATTAAATCACCTGTACTGATTCTAAACCATAGACAATCATACCAAAATAGGTTATGTAAGTCACCTTAGCACTGAAAAGTATGCATGGTGAATTTTGGCATATCCAACAAATTGAGAAGAGGTGCATGAGTACTGTAATATGTATACATTATTGAGACAATTTCAAAAACTATTCAGATTGTTTTTGTCTTAGTTTTCATATATAGCATTCATGTGTCATAAAGCTTAATTATACCACAGTCTGATAACAGTAAGAAGTCACCAGTTTTACATTTAATCTTAGCCAAAAGGCTGAGAAATGATAGAAGTTGCCAATTTTCATGAATCATAAGATGCACTAGAACATCAGTTCTGTAAACAAGTGTGTAACTTTGTTGCTATCTTATTATTTTTCATCACAGGCCTTTTCATCTCCTCTGACATTCCAAGTATTCCCTCTCTGTGGTGTAGTCCAAAAAGTTTTGCTGGGTGGCAATCCAGGGCAATAATGGGATGCAACTATTCATTTTCTCTTAGGAATCATATTTCAAATGCTTTTGTGTTGTTTTCTGTCTAAAGTGCTTCTGGTATTTTTAAAGGCCAGACACTGGTCTAATGTAATTCTATGTCTCAAGTGGCAGTGAAAGATTCAATAAGTAATTCAAGTTTTTGAAAGCTTATACATTTTAATTTTTAACACTCATGACACCATATAATTTTATCGTCATTATGTTATTGCTTTATAATTTCTTGTTATATTTTAAATAGTTGTACTGGAGTCATTGAGATAGCTCAGTGGACTAGGTGCCTGCTTTCTCAAGCTCAAGGGCCAGGGTTCGATTCCCGGTCCCCCATGCCATGCTGGCCCTGCCCCTAGGGCATGCTGAGCTGGTGACTGAGTCTAGGTAGGGTGGTGCCTGCCTGTAATCCCAGTGCTGGAGGTGCTGAAACAGGCAGATCACTAAGAGTCCAAGCTGTGTAGTGAGACCCTGTACCAAATACATAACATGAAAATAATAATAATAATAATAAATAATAATAATTATTATTATATTTATCTGCTAGTATGTTCTACTCTTTGTCATGTTATTTTATCATTTTAGTTTGTAGATGCTAAAAATAACTGGATGTTGGCTATTTTTCTTATAGCTTTTTTTTTGCTATGTATTTAAGGACTTGTGTTCTCAACCTCATTTTGACTATAAAATGGTATGTCTAGATAGGGCCCGGTGCTCATGATGACCCACTCCTTCCTGGCTCCCTCCTTGCTGGTGGACATATCACACAACCCACCTCCCACTGGCACACACCTCAGGTCTCCAACTAGACTTCGGTGTCTCTTGTCCATAACCAGGTCCTATTGGACTTGTCTGAGAGCTGCTGCACTATCAAGAAAATAATGATATTGCAAATTGAGCTTCTGTGTTTTGGGGTTCTTTTGCTTATTTTTCAGAATTAGTTATGGTTTCTTTGTTTTCTTAGTACAGGCCAAGCACGAGCCACGACCCTAGTTACAGGGAATTAGTGCTCCTTCTCCTCCTTCTCTTCCTTCTCCTTCTTCTTCTCCTCCTTCCCTTCCTCCTCTTTCTCTTCCCTCTTATGCTACTCCCCCTCTTCCTTTTCTTTCTCCTCCTCCTTCTCCTTCTCTCTCCTCCGCTTCCTCTACTCCTCTTTGCCTGCCCTTTCTCCATGAAAGTTCAAGCTCAAACCATTCACCATCTTCTTCCATAGCTTTATTCCCTGTTTTATCCACAAAGAGTCAAAATCCTTATATTTAATCCTGCTCCGTATTTCTCTATGTACAAACATTTGTTTACTTAAGAATTCCTCTATATCTTTATTTTTCTATTTTGGCAACTGTTTACAATCCAGTTCTTTGCACAAAGAGCTCATGGACTATCACACAGAGAAATTTTACAATGGTTTTCTGAAGCTTTCAGGGCATGAATTTTCAGACAAGGATAATGCCCTCCTTTTAATAGTGTTGAAATTTAGCTTTTTGTCTGTGTGTTAACAAGAGGCTGCCATTTCCTCAAAGGCAGAAAGTATACCTTGTGCATCTCAGCTCCCACTACAGTCCTTGCAATTGTGATTTCCAAGCTATTATATCCCTGACATTGTACTTCAGAACATATCAATCCCTCTTCTCCACTTGTATCCACTATACTGGCTTGTTTTATCTGTATCCATGCAGTGTTCCTGACCAATAAACAAAAAAAATTATACATTCCTTAATTCCTCTTTTACCACCAAAGAGTCAGTATCTTTCTGAGAAATACTCCTTTCCTCATCTAGACTACCTAGTCCCACTAGACAAGAGATGATGCTAAAAGTTTTTGCTTTTTTTATTATAATTTTCTTTCATTTTGAAGAGTAAAATCAAGATCAAGAAAAGCAAAAGCAAGGACAGAAATAGGATAACATGTAGCAATACATGCATTACACGTTTTCAAAACAAGAACAGATGGTTGACAGTGATTAATACATTATCTATTTTTACCATCACATCTGTTGCTTAGATTAACAGATATAGTTTTGCAACATGGGACACAAGATTGAATATTACCACATACTTTCAAGAAAACTTAAATTTTTGTTCTTGACTCTCATTTTCTTTTATTACCTTTAAAAAATTAAAGAGAGTATAGTAACAGTTGATATGTCATTAGAAATAGTACGTTTATAGAAGACCAGAATGACAGGTATTTCAATCATGGTTTTAGTATTGCACATGGCCGTACTCAGTGTAATTGCTTAGTTCACAGATATCAATACAGAGAGTTAGCCAGGGTGAGAATTCTACCCTTAACTGCTATTTTCAAAAACCTCATGGAAATTTCTAGGACAATTGCCTCAACTTGTATATGCATGTATGGTTTTGCCTCTACCTTATTTCCTAACATTTTGCCTTTGTCTCTCTTTGTTGTTTCATCCCTAAATTCTGTTTCTTTCCATTTAACTAAGGAACCCTTCTCCACTGCGGATGAGAATGTAGACTGGTACAACCATTATGGAAGTCAGTGTGGACACACCTCAAAAACTAGGACTGGAAATCCCATCCCATCCAGCTATGCCCCTTCTGAGAATTTTCCCAAAAGAACTGAAAATATCATATCATAGTGATATGTTTTCCCATGTTTATAGCAGCATAATTTGTGATAGTCAAATCTTGGAAACAACCAAAATACCCATCACCTGAAAAATGGGTGAAAAGAGACGTGATATTTTTATAAAATGGAGTATTACTCCACTATAAAAGAAAAAAAAAAAAAACTTGAAGCCTTTGTAGATAAGTGGATGCAACTTGAGGCTATATTCATAAGTGAAATAAGCTAGACTCAGATGTATAAATATCGTATTGTCTCCATAGCGTAAGAACTCAAAAAATGATGCTTAAAGTCTTATGACAACATTCTCATATATTGCATTGTCTTTATAACATAAAATTATGATGATGCCCCAAATATCATCATATTTTAATTAATTTAAATATTAATTGTAATATCATTTAATTTTAATATTGGTAATACTTCCCTGCATAAATGTTACCGATTAAAATTCCCTGACATTGCCAAACTTACTGAAGAGAGTGGGAGACATCAACCAGGTTCCTCTGCTAGGAATTCTCCCAAGATTGATGTGATTAATCCAAGAGTTACAAGTACGTAGCTACAGTTAAATATTTTGACTTGTTACTTTTCCACTAATATTTTCAGATATGCAATTTATGTTACTTGCTATTGATGATTAAAACATCACTGAAATGGATAAAACTAAGATTTTTATTATTTTTTTTTCAATAAAATTAAGATTCACGGGTGATATAAACTAAGTGCTTCATCATACTCATTAAGACGAACACTGAGTCAAAAGCATTCTACAGTCCTCCAGGGAACAAAATAAAATCATATCATCAGGTATAACTTCTGGTAAGTACTCTGACCATTTCATCTAAAAGATTTAAATCTACTACTGCAGGTGAAGTAAGAAGTTTATCAAAAACTTTGATACTGATATTTGGCATAATTTGAATTCAAACTGAGTTTTTTGTTTATGTTTGATTACCAAAGAACAACTTTCATTCCAAATTACTACATTGTCAAATTATATACTCATATTCTAAGTAAGGGCTATTCAAATACTGAGTCATTTTATTAAGAGTACAAAGAATTGATTAATCTAATTTTTTAAGTAGAAAGAATTGACTGATAAAAATCTTCTCTGTAAGATGGACAGAAAGGATACCCAAAACGTAGGTTATCAAAATGCTAAGTTAATGTATACCTTTTAAAGTACTATATTTCTATCATATTTAATAGGCCAAAATAATAGCCAGTTGTTCAAGGGATATCAAAAGGTACAGTGAGTATTTAAATTTTTTTTTTTTAAATTTTATGTGTTTGTTACTCAGCTCACACTTATAGAGATCCTTGATTCTCAACCTTCCCAGCTCTAGGATTACAGGTGTTCACTACCATGCCCAGCCTCACAGGCTTGCTCAGAGTGCTCAAGGGCAGGTCCAGCAGGCTGTGTGGTACCTGGAATCAAATCTAGGTCCTTGCACTTGTCAGGAAGGAGTTTAGATTGCAGAGTCATCTCCACAGTCCTGAGTGTTTAAATTTTAAGAAATGCCCTGCAGTAAAAGTCCCATAGTCATTAATTCCCCTCAACACACTCCTCTTCTGTTCCAACACACTTAACCAATTATTCTGGCTACTTTTGAAGCAGTTCTGAAAATCTTGTTTTGTGAATATCATCCATTTTGCCCTCGTAGCTCATCATCCATTTTGCCCTCGTAGCTGTCAGAGCGCCCTTAATCCATTCAAAATGTGTGTTTCTTTTTTTTTTTTTTTTTTTTTTTTTGTCTTTTTTTGAGACAGGGTCTCACTATACAGTTCAGGCTGGCCTTAAGCTCACTTTGTAGCTCAGGCTGGTCTCGAACTCACACCAATCCTCCTGCCTCAGCCTCCCGAGTGCTGGGATTACAGGCATGCGCCACCACGCCCGGCGTGTGTTTCTTTTTTTGTTTGACCATTTTTACTTTGGACAAAGCCGAGAAGTCCAGGGATGCCTCAACCAGTGAATGAAGCAGATTAAGACAAACCACAACATTCGGAGTGTCCGCCTTTCCGTGATATGGCACCTAATGGCAGCATTCACTGCATTGTTGAGACGGCTCAGAGAGACATAAAAAGCATCTCCAGAACTGCCTCAAAAACTAGCAAGAACGTTGGGATATGTATATGGGAAGTGAGGGAGCATGTTTTGAGCAGTATCAGTGACAATGTGTCTTTTATTTTATTTTATGTTTTATTTTTATGTTTTTAGTGGTACTAGGGATCGAACTCAGGACCTTGTGCTTGCCAAGCAAGCACTTGTTCCACTCAGCTATGTCCCTGCTAAGCAATGGCTCTGTTAGTCTAACACATTAGAACATATTTATACTTGATTTTTTAAATTCTTCTAAAGAATATAAAACAGTGATAGGGAAAAAAAAAGCAGCACTAGAAATGATACAGAATTTCATCACACAAAGCAATAGGAGTTCAACAATGGCTGCTGCATTGTGTGATGTGTCCTAAAACCAGTTGTTCACATTACCACATAGAAATGTGCAGAATTGCTTTAAACAAACCAAACCGAAAAAGAAAGAGGCCAGGGAGATGGCTCAGTGGAACAAGTGTTTCCCTGGCAAGCGCAAGGGTCTGACTTCAATCCCCAGTTCTGCCAAAAAAAAAAAAAAAAAAAAAAAAAAAAAAAAAAAAAAAAAAAAAAAAAAAAAA
>PVKA01039516.1:0-19439 GCA_004027165.1 Ctenomys sociabilis
TTTTTTGGGTTTTTCTTTTCTTTTTTGACAGGGTCTCACTATGCAGCCAACATTCATAGTGATCCTCTTGCTTTCTGCCTCCTTAGTGCTGGGATTACAGGCACGCGCCACCATGCCCCGGACTCCATTGCCACCACGCCCAGACTCCATTGCCAGCTCAGCACACCTGAAGGTGGGGCTGGTGCAGCATGTGGAACCAGGAACTGAACCCTAGCTGCTGCACTTACCTAAGCAAGCGCTTAGTCTGCTGAGCTATCAGTGCATTTCTTTTAACTGGCGAATAACAATTGTACATGTTTACTGTGGAAAACATGTTGTTTTGATGTACGTATATGCTGTGGAAAGGCAGAACTGAGATGATGGACACATGCTCTAGTGCTTATGCTTATGTTTTCAATGATAACACATTTAATAATACTTAAGAGTACAATGCATTCATATTTACAGTTATATTGTCCCGTAGATCTCTGGAGCTCACTCCTGTCTAGCTGACAGTTTGCCTCAGTAAACATCTCTCCTTCCTTCACTTGACTACAGCTGCTCCATGCTTTGTTTCTCTGAGTTCAGCTCAGGGCGAGGTGTTTTATGCTATGCTTTAGCAGCAGAGCTATCTCACTGACTTCCAACTGTCTTTCCTGTAAGGTTTCCTGAGTGCGCTGGGCCTCATGGATAATCCTGCATAATATCTCCACATCAGTATCCTTATGATCACAGCTGTAAGCTTCCCTTTGCCACATCAGACTGTCTTTTGATGAATTTCAGGGAGTAGGACAATGTAGTATCTACTGTCACCCAGAGAAACCTTAGAAGAGTTCTGGTGTGTGCGAAGCACTCACTTATCATATGGCCTTATTGTGTCCTTTTTATTTTTATCATTCATTCATTCATTCATTCATTCATTCATTCATTCACTCATTCATTTAATGTATTTGATACAGCGTCTCACTATTCAGCCTGGACTCCCAGCTGCCTGCACCGGGGGGCAGGGCTGGCATGGCACGTGGTGCTGGGGATCAAACCCAGTTCCTGTGCTTGCCTAAGCAGATGCTCAGCAGGATGAGCCATCTTGCTGGCCCATTTGCCTCCTTTTAATTACAACAGAGACAGTGAGGTTTTCCAACAGAGTTCGTTGGATTTCTGCCAGACTCTGAGAGGGGATTTGATATTGTCTGTACAGTGGTTACATAGCCAAAGATATACCTTCCAATAACCACAGTCGTGTACTTTAGGTTCACATTTGAGTATAAAATGTGAAGGACACCCATATGTAAGCATCTGTGGGTTTTAGTGTGATCTGTCCTACTCAGGGAGAAACAGCAGCAGGAACGATGAAGAGACAGATCAGAAGGCAGATAGCTCCTCTGCCTGGTTGGTGCGACAACTCCATGCGCAACAAGAGGGATGTTTACTTGCACCTTTGTAGAGTTAGTAACATAGGACAGAAGGTTGCCCAGTGACTGACAGGGGACATTAACCTGTCAGGGTGCTCATCTCAGGACTGCGGTGACTTGACTGCTTAGACACTGAGGCCTAGTCCTGCTTACACACATTTGACCAATTTTCCAGATTCCATGGCTCCCACCAGCCATTAAACTGTACTTCATCCAAAACTCATTGTAAGCTGTCAATGTCGCCTCTATGAAATGCCTGTAATTAAAAATGTATCAATGGCATCATATCTAATAGTGTAGTTTTTAACTTTTCCCCTGTTGTGAGAAGTATCCTTCAGTGTAAGCGGCTAAAATGCATTAAATAAAAATTAATTATAAATAGTTGATTAAAACAGTACCTGGAAGAGACAGTTGATGGTCATTTTGGCCTGACCGCCTTGCCACACAGATGAAATTCTGGACTTCGCTTGCATTTTACTAAATCATTATGTTCCTGGATTTTCAGAATTTTCTGCCAACAGTCATGAAATATGAAAGATAATTGCAATGAAACAGTGAATTCTCCCATAATGACTTTTTCTGGCAGTACTGAAAATAAATTTAATTGCTCTGAGATAAATGTGGAATTTATGTTCGAATTGGGTCATTTTGTGTTCCATGTTTTGTTGATTTGTATTCATTAAGTGACTATTGTTTTTGTTTCTTCCCAACAGTAACAAAAGAGCCTCTGAAGTAAAGACCAACACTTGTGTTGAACATGAAAGTTCGGCCAAGGCTAGGGGCGTGCACTAGGTGGGGAGGTGGGGAGACAGCCATGTGGGGAGTGGTCCTCTCCTTTCCCTTACCCTGTGAGTTGGTGGGAACCACAATGACCTGGCTCTTCTTCAGCTGAGTCCCTTCTCAATATTCAGAAAAGTGAGAATGAGCAGGGGAGTAGGCACTGTGGAGCTCCTGCCTCACTCGCATCTTCCTCTACAGCCTGGTGGGCAGCATGGCTGGGCACTACCGGACTCAGGGACTCCATAACTCCAGCTGCCTCCTGTCCCACACGTTCTGGATTCTGAGGTGGCCACCTGGGCTGCTATGTTGCTCTGGGCCTTTGGGATCTAGGAATCTGGGGCTGGAGCAATAACCTGCCATAGTATTTTCTGACAGAACAAAATTGTTCTTTATTCTGACTTGGGGGTTTTGTATTTCCAGTCAGCATCAAAGAATTGGCAGCTTAACTTCCCTCCCTGACTCTGATAGATGACCACAGCATTACAGATGATGTGTCCTATCTTACACAAACCTTCCCTTATGAGGAAGACCTCCCATGCTGGCCTAGACTGCAGCTCAGAGCAGTGGGTTCTGGGGCACCTGGGGGTTGGACACAGCTTAAGAGAAAAGGCTCAAGGGTAATTGGTTTAATCTTTATTATCAATAAATATATATCTAGATTTTAAAATTCAATCATGACTTATCCATTCACTGTCTTCTACATAAATACAGAACATAAGTCCTAACCTCAAGCAGAGGCAGGTATATGGAAGGCTAGACATGATACTAATTGCAGTGAGGAAATAAACCATTCATGCAATTGTAAAAAGTGCTAAAACCACCAGTTTCTCTGGTTCATTTAAAAAGAGAAATAATAATTTTGAGAATTTTAATGCATGGTTCATAAATATAAATATCCCAATTAAAAAATCTTGTTCTTTTCTAATTACACCTTGTTTAATGAAGAATGTCTTGTTCAGTCATCAAAATAGGCAGATCAAAAATACAGTGTTAAAGAAAAAAATATTATGGCAACAGATATATTTCCATTAACCCCTCTTCATTTCAAAATACCTCAAAACACAATAATGAGAACTTATCCCGCTGTTAGGGCTGCTTGCTGACAAGGTTCTGGAAGTCCTCTTCCCTAAGTGTCTCTGTGATAAAAGAATGCAAATGTGGACGGACACTGAACTAAAAGGTAGGATCCTAAGAACATGACACTGGAAAACACAGCTCAAGCCCAGGCCTCAGAGTGTGTGAGAGAGCTTCTGCAGTCCCCTGCACCTCCTGAATCCCTTTGGACCCAGCCCAAGCCTGGGGTGTGAGTGAGAACTTCTGCCCATGATCTCAGGATCCCTCTAGACACAGACTAAGCCCAGACCCGGCTTGTATGGGAGAGCTTCCACGCTCTCTTTTGCCTGCTGGATCCCTTAGGACCCAGCCCAGGCCCAATTCTGAGTGAGTCTTCCTGTTCTGTTCTCTGGACCCTGCCAGACTCAGTCCAGCCTTGGCACACAGGCCTGGTGTGAAACTCTGCAGCTGAAGTCCCTGCAGAGAGGCTAGTGGCCAGCACCACCTAGCTAATCCAGGAGCAGAACATCTTGCCAGAGAGGCACAGTGGATTCACATCCAAGGGCTATAGCAGAAAGAAGCCAAGCACAGCAGCCAGATCCAAACCAGGCACAAATGGATGAATTCAAACTATGTAGATCTGCACCTGGTAAGCTGAGGCACTTTGCTAGACCCAGATCTAAAAGATTATCCTCCCTCTTTCTCTCTTGACTGAGAGGGGGGGCAAAAGGTAACTGAGGAGACCTAGTTTGCCTGGAAAACACCAGGTGTATGACAGGTAGGTGATTAGACAGAATTTAGTGGAACCAACTTAAATACAAATTCTCAGTTTAATATCTGCTTAGCTATACAGGCATAATGATTGCTCTTACTGTTGAAAACACAAAGCCATTACGTGCAAAGGTTTGCCAACTGCTAAATATCATTACAAGTTATTAGTGTTCCTTATTATAGTTCTGTAAATACAAAACTATAACTGCCTTAATCATTTAATCTCTCTTAAGTAAAAATTTCAGTAGGTGCTAAGGTTATAACTGCACCAAAGCTATACACCAAAGGTGAAAGGACAGTGCTATACAAAATTACAAAGAGAAGGAACAAAATGCTCACCCCGCACAATGCAGAAGACACTAGCACAGAAGGAATTTGGAATCACATAGATGAAATATCTGAATCAATAGCATCTAAAATAGTGAAACAACTGCAGAAAAGGTACACAGGAACTCAGATCAGAAATAACTGCTGAAATAAAAAAAGAGATCTCTGAATTAATAGCATCTGAAGTAAAGAATCAAATGCAGAAACATATAGAGGAAATCAGATCAAAAATAATCTGAAGTAAAAAAAAAAGGATGACTATAAATGAAAGAATTAATAACTGCTTCTCAAGAAGACAATGATAAAAATAGAGATTAGAAAAATGATGGAATCCTTCAATGAGCAATAAAGGAAAGAAAAAGATTGTATGAAGCAGAGTCAAAGAGACATAGCAGAACTTTAAATCTCAATCACAAGCTTGAAAAACTGAGTGAAAGTGAAGATAGAGTTTCAGATCTTGAAGATGCCATCACAGGTAGTGAAAAGATAGGAAAAGATCTTGTAAAAACACCTAAGATGCAGGAAAAATAATTCATCACTTACAAGACAATGCAAAGATGAACAATGTGAGACTTACAGGCATCAGTGGGAAAGGAGGAGTTAATACAAATGAAATAAAAAGAATATGGACAGAAATAATAGCAGAAAACTTCCCAAATATGGGGAAACAATCAGACACTCAGGTAACTGAAGCACATAGAATTCCAAATAACATCAACTCAATTCAAAATACACCGAGACATATAATAGTCAAGATCCAAGAAATGCTGCGAAAGACCAATATACAGAAAGCCACTAGAGAAAAGAGACAGATCACACTTAAAGGAAAACCCATCACAGTAATAGCAGAGTTCTCTTTACCAACCATGAAGGCAAGAAGAGCATGGAGCAGGGTACTTCAAGTCCTTTATAAAAACAAATTCCAGCCCAGATTTCTGTACCCTGCAAAACTGTCTTTCAAGTTTGATGGAGCAGTGAAATACTTCCATGACAGAACAATTAAAATATTTCATGATGACAAAACCAAAGCTACACAGACTACTAAAAGATATTCTAGAGAGGGACCAAAATGATCAGAATTCCCCAAATGAGAGTGGAAGGAACCCACCAAATAGGGCAGACAATTAAGCACAGGAGAAAAAGGAGTAAACAACAGCAGGTGAATAACATAAGTCAATACATCTCAATTATAACCATCAACATAAATGGACTCAATTCACCAATTAAAAGAAATAGACTGACATATGTGGATTAGTAAACAAAATCCAACAATATGTTCTATACAAGTGACACATTTAACTCATAAAGAAATCCATAGGCTGAAAGTCAAAGGATGGAAAACAATACTACATGCCCCAGCATCTCAGAAAAAAGCAGGGGTACGAATCCTGTTCTCAGACTGTTTCAACTTCAAATCAAGATTGATAAAATGAAATAAAGAAGGCCTATATACTGGTTAGGGGAAAAATTCAAGAGGAAGAGGTAACACGTATGTACCAAACTCAGAAGCACCAAACTATGTAAGCCAACTCTTAATGGGCATGAAAAATCTAATATCCAATACCACAATCTTAACAGGAGACCTCAGCATGCCTTTATCCCAAAAACATAGGTCAAGCATGCAAAAAAATATTGGCAAAGAAAGTTGACGCTGTGTCCTCGTCTGCCTTATTCACAAGAACAGGTCTAACCCTGGCTCTTCCCCAAAGCCGAAATGGTCTTGAAACGTGAACATGTTGAATTGATTCAGGATTGGAGGCAGCTGAGATAGCTACAAAAGACACTTCTGCAAGAGGACTTTCAGAACTGCTTTAGAAGGTAGCAAAAATGAAGGGACAAGTGTGCTCACAGTGATCGCGAGGATTTTGAGACAGCACTCATGGCAATATGTCCTTGAATGTTACATACATTTTAAAATTTTAAATGTTTACTGTGCATTTCGATCACATCTCTGAGTAGAGAGAAAAGGAACAAATTTGCATCTGCATTAACTGGAGAATAGATGAGCAGTGAAAACTTCAAGGAGAGAGAGGTGCCAGTAAGCTTCTGTGGCTGTGTGTGAGAACGCTATCTCCTGAGCCTCCTGCCTATATGAACCCTGGAGTGTGGCTGGAGAGAAGTGAGACGCCTGAGGCTGAGCAAACAGGTGAGCTGGGTCCCGACAGCCAGTGTGCAGCTCCTGTAGGTCAAACTTGTGTGTGCAGCCGCAGAAGGGATCTTCTTGAGGAAACCAGAGTCTGAGGAGGAGCTAAGCAGGGGCAGCCTGCCCTGGAGGGAGAGTCACGATGGCTGAGCTGCTGATGGGGTTGCAATAATGCAGGGTGATTGCAAGATGTTGCAGAGAGCGGTTCCACAGAGCAAGGAGGGCACTGGAGGAGAAAAATGAAAGATGAGGTGCAAGATTAAATTGGATCCCAGTTGTGATAGTTTGAATATTTTTGCTCTCCCAAGTTAGTATTTTAAACTGAAAGCCCTAATGTGTGGTAGTAGCAAGTGGGATCCTTGAGAGTGATTAGGCCATGGAGGCTGCACCCTTGTGAATGGGATGTGTGTCTAAAGAAAGGAGACCTTAGAGAGCTGGCTGGATGTCCTTCCTGCATGGAGACGCCCCTTCTGTACACTGTAGATGGCAACCTGGAATGGCACCCTTGCCAGAGCTTGACTTAGCTGCCATCTTTTTGTCTTGCACTTGCAGCCTCTAGGAGGGCAAGACGTTGGCACCTGCTGTCCAAAGCCATGAGCCTGTGGTTCTTTCTTGTAGCAGCCCTCACTGACCAGTGCACAAGTTGGATAGGAACTTGAGTACCAGATAAAGGGATGTTACTTTTTGAAGAATTGGAAGGGAAAAATGTGAAGAAACAGGAAATGAAAATTGCACAGGGACTCCGCGTTAGTTATGGAGCTAGTAGCGAGAGATACTGCCTAACAAAATGCATAGTTAGGGGCAGATCCTCTGTGTCCCTGAGGTTCAAATGCATGCTTACTCACAGGTCCGTTTTTAAAACTCTATGTATCCTAGAGTTTTCACTCTGCCTGAAGCTGGCAGGTCCAAATTGGAAAGTTAACCAGTCCAACTTCAAATCACAAACTTCTGCCACTACCATTTTCCTGTTCTTAGGAAAAGTGGTCTGATCCCCATCCCTTGGGCATTTGTATGAAGCAAGGAGAGAGAGGGAGAGGCCCCGAGGAAGGAACCCTGCAGCAAGGATGAGGGCACTAGCTGCCCTTATGGTGCACACTGATGCATGTCTCCTTCTCCCAATAATATGAAAATTAGACATCATTTACTTGCAGTGCTAGAGGTAGAACCCACCACTTCATGCATGCTTGACCAGTATGCGGTCATGGAGCCACGCCCTCAGCCCTACACATTTTAAAGAACTGAGAATCAGAGCTGGTAAGGTATAAAAATTAAAGCCATATTAATATGATGAACTGTAAAAGGCTTAAGTTAACAACTTCTGGCATTGCCAGTCCTATGGGTAACCCACTACTATTATGGACTACTCCACTATATTGGATTATTTTGCTGAATTCAAGCACCTACAATATATGAATGACAATGGACATTCTGTGACAAAAGGAAACAAAAAAGGGGAATATAAATGAAGGACAATTTTGTAGTGAATATATATTTATCTGTACATTCAAACTAGCATAGATATACAGCTACTTTCTCTTAGTTCAATGAGAAGTTTTGAACTAATAGTGTTTAGACACAATATCATGTCTGCACCTTGTAGTATGAATAAATACTAGAAAGACAACAATATGCACTGTATTAATTATTACAACTATCCTTCTAACCTGTTTTGGAAGTGTCTCATTGCTACTTCTTTCTCAATAAAATTAATAATAAAAAAAGTAATGCACAGCTTCTAGGACTTTCAGTTTCAACATGAATCTTGTTGGCTCCAAAGCCTTAGGTTTGTATCTTACTGCTATGTGCACTCTTGAAGTGCTCAGGAGAGATGCCACAAAAACAGGGCACAGTGGAAATTCTGGCGGCTGAGCAGAGCCATCTTGCCCAAGAAGACACAGAGGAAGCATCTGACCTCACTGTGATTCTCCTTGGATGCTGTGGTCAGTGCGTGCCTTTTCATCTTTCACTCTTCCCTCCTATTACCTTCCTGGAAAATATTGGTGCCCTCAGACCCTAACAGGATAAGGATACCTTGAGAGTGTGAAGGAGGGAGAAGCCTAAATTCCTGTGGGCATCACAATTCTTAATTTCCTGAAATCTTGTCAGAAAAAAGCTTGAAGGTCCTGGTTTGCGGTCAGGACAGGCATTGTGGAGGGCTGGGCAGGCCAGAATCCATCACGTGGGAAAAGAGGTGTGACCAACATCACTCTTCAAGGAATGACATGGACACTCACTGGCCACACTACCAGATGTCACCTGTTTAGGTCACAAATTCTAAGAGAAATCATTTGATTTTCTGCCCTACTGTCAGTTGCTTCAAACAGGCTCACAAAACCAGATTTTCTTCGGTGCTTCCTCCATAGGTGGAGAGCTTTCATGGGTGCTCTGGGAAGCTGCGTTCGTATTTCTGTCCTTTGGAATTTTGCCCAGGATAGGCTCAATGTATTACCATGTCTGATTATAAACATATTCATCTAGGAAGTTTGCTGCTATGCAGTCTAAAAGAGGGTTATAAGTGTATCAAGCTATTTCATTTTTGTTTGCTTCTGTGGGGGTATTGCTGTAGCTGAGTTCCAAATGGAATGAATTTTAAATCGCTACCATGGGCTGACTATCAATAGTGCTTCAAGGGGAGGAACCGGAGACTGCTATGTTATTGCATCATTAATTGAAAGTCATCTGAAAGTTCCCTTCCTCATAATAAAGCACACACTAATCTGGAAGCAAAATAAATTTAATTATAATTGACTTCATGTGGGTATTGCCAGTCATTTACATATTTGCCAAGTCCCATGGGATAATTTATTTATGCCAATGTCAGTGTTAGAACTGGTGATGAGCTCAAGCATGAAGAGGAGACAGAACTAATCTATCTTTAACTAACAGTGATTTTTGTCTCTGGACAAGGAGTTCCAGATTCACTTCCTAGACTTAGTTCACTGGGAACTTCTCTTTAGTCATGTAGATCACCTTGTTCATTAAAAACAGACTGGTCCTGTCTTCTAAGAAACCCAGGTGGTGCTCGCCCTTGCATGCAGTGACCACAGAGTGTTTTGGACAATAAGGGCTCCCTGGTGACCATGCCCTGGTGCTCCACACTGCTGCTTGCCTTGGCAAAGTTGCATGAAGTTCTGGGGGACCTGAACTCTCTGTTCCCTGGTCTACACTCCAGCTCCTCCCAGGGCTGCATCCCTGAGGACAAGGATGGCTAGGACCTGAGATTCCAAAACTCCTCATTCACACATAGTTATGGGGAAGGCTGCTTCAGTAAACTTCCCTGAGAGAATGAGCAAGAATTTCATCTTGCACCAGGGGAAATCTGCCTTTATGTCCCATTAGCCCAAGCTATGCCATTTGCACTCTGAAACTAATTGCAAGCAGAAGTGGATCGATTCCTGTTTTCTTAAATGACTAGAGGCCAAAAATGAAAATAAGGATGTTACTGAATAATCACTGAAATAGTATTTGGAAGCATACTGATGTCTGGAGTGTACTAGATGGGCAAGTAGAAGAAGGGAGGAAAAAGGAAAGGAGGGAGGGAGGGAGAAAGAATTGAACTTGTGTGTGTGCATTTCTCTTTCTGGGGTGGTTAGGACTCAGCATTTGAGTATCTGTGACCTTGCACTGCGCACCTCACAGGTACTTCAGGTTAGTTAGTCCCTGACAAAGTCCCAGTGGGTTGGGCTCTACCAAAATAATTTATCTAGGAGAACAGCGCTCTGGAGTATTTCAGTATGTTGCCTATCTTCTTGTCTGCCAGAGGCCTGAGGAGATTCCTCTACCTTTACTCTAAGTAAGCAGAAAAGCTCCTGAAAGTAAAACACTTGGAAGTGTGGGAATCCTGAGTAAGTGCACCTCATGACTTATATTTCAGGCGTGTTCAACTGGAGTTCCAGCAACTGCCCAGTACTACAAGGGTGAGCATGGACTAGCAGACTTATAGACATATTACAGCGAAAGGCAGAAGTCAGCTAGCATCCTGAGACCACAGGCCCTAGCTGCTTGTCACAGAGGAAGTTTACTAAATTCAGCCAAAACCTTATCTCGTCCTGTTATTCATCAACAATGTGCCAACAGGGCAAGCTGACTGTGTTTCCTTTAGTTAAGAGAATATGCATTTCTGAACTCCTTGGTGCAGAGAGTCCTCCTTTGATTTTTTTTAGTACAGGGTCCATGGGGTCTCACTACACAGATCGGACTCATAATGATTCTTATTTTTCAGCCTCCCAAACACTGGGATTACAGGCTTGCGCCACCACGCCCAGTCTCAATTGCCACCTGAGCCACCCTGAGGGTGGAGCCGGCATGGTGCATCAGGGATGGAACCCTGGTTCCTGTGTCTGCCTAAGAAGGTGCTTTAATCCACTCAGCTTTCTGGCCCACCCTTTCCTTTGGTTTTCAAGTCCAGTATTCCCTCCACAGAGATGTCAGAGAAGTTTACTCCTGTCAACTTGGAATTCTCTGCATCCAAATATTCCCCCACACCCCCGGTTTCACAGACACGTCTTTCCCTGTAATGTCACCTGTCTGATGGATGCAAAAAGAGTTGTTCAGGTCCTACTTTGTTCTGCTTTTTACTCAGGGTTAGAAAGGAATGACCATTTCTCAGCTCTGCGTTTATGTGTGAGACTGGCCTTTATTTATTTTTCTCTTTGTTTCTATAGGTGTTGTTACTGTTCTTGTATTTCTAGGTTGCTCTTTCCATTTATTTGGCATTCAGTTTTGTCTTTGTTTTTCAGGTTTTTAAGGTAGAAATTCAGAGCATTTCTTTTCCTTTTTATCTCTCCCACACATAAACAGATACATGTGTAGTTTTATTCTAAGCTCTGCCTTAGTAACATTCCATGGAGTAGATGCATGATGTTTTATTTATCACTTGTTCAACTATTTATAATTTTTTTTTTTTTAAATTTCATCTTTTTGTAGTTTAGAGTTTCATTGTTCAGTTTCCAACTGGGGAGAGAACTTAATATCATTGTCATCAGCCATTGTCATAATATAATATAATTTTATTTATTTATTTGTTTATTTATACATTTTTAGTACATAGCTGCAGTCCATAATGATTATATTTATCATGGGGAGCTGATACAGGCACGTAACTTGTTTTCTCCCTTTCCTTCCCTCCTCGCTTCTTCTAACTCTTGGTCCTCTTGCCATTTGCAAAAGCTTTATTGTCACTATTTTTCCCTTCAACTTTTTCCATTCTTGAAGAAAAAGAATGAAGAACTCTTTTTGCACCTTACCCACTTTCCTGTTGCCCAGTTTTAGAAAGAGTTTTCCAAGAGCATCTTCCTACTTGCTATTTGCCTGTCTTCTATTCCATCAATCTCTCTCTCTCTCTCTCTCTCTCTCTCTCTCTCTATATATATATATATATATATATATATATATATATATATGTATATATATATTTTTTCTTATATGAGAAACTGTGTGACATTTGTGCTTGTGTATTGTCAACTTACTTTCTTTAATATGGTCTCACGTTGCATCCATTTACCTACACATTTCTCAGGTTGATCTTTCTTCACAGTAGAGCCATATTCTCTGGTGCATTTTAATCTTTAATTTTTTTAATCTTTTATTTATTTGGTACAGAGTCTTACTGTACATCTCAGACTCATAGTGATTCTCCTGCCTCAGCCTCCCCAGTGCTGGGATAACACGTGTACATCACTATGCTTGGTTTCAGTGGTCAGCCCAGCATGACCAGGATTCTGGGTCAGCACAGCATGCAGTACCAGGGATCAAAGCCAGGCCCTTGCACTTGTCAAGCAGGCACTTAGACCACCGAGCTATCTCCCAGGCCCTTATTTTGATCTTTTAAGCTGACTGAAAGGTATGTTACTTTTCAGTGTCTCTGCTCCTGAGTACACATTCAGAGCAAGTGAAGTCAGCGAGTTGCAGAGACACCTGCACTTCCATGATAATTGCTGAACTATTCACAAGAGCCAGGATATGTGAGCATCAACAAAACAAAGTGTAGCTCGCCTGCATAGTAGAGTATGGCATCCAGCCATCAAAAGAGCAGACTACTACTATCATGTGGGACAAAGTAGACTGAGCTTTATGTGAAGTGCAATAAAGACAGCTACTACATGATCTCCCACTCATGTAGAACTTGAATTGAATTTAATGAAGTCAAAAGGAGAATGTATTTCCCAGGACTGTGGAGAGCAGGATCAATAGGTTCTGGGCACGAGCCGTTCTGATGTGCTATAGTTCTGTGCAGTCACCTTAGATGACAACCAGGTACTTTATGATGGAAAGAGCTTGAAGGATTCTGAATGTTCACCATAAGAAGAACACACTTAACCCGACTTCAGCACCACACAATGCATACATGTCTTGGAATATCACACCATACTCCATGAAGGTGTAAATTTTTTTTTTCATGTACTATCAGTAAGAAAATTTAATTAATCAAGTGTTATGTCTACTTGTGCACTTTAAAAGAATGTGTTCTTGGAGGCTGAAGTGGTTTATAGAGGTCTGTAAGGTCAAGTGGGTTGATGGTTTTACTTGACTTTTCAAGAGCATTGTGTCTTTATTCTTTTTTGTCTAATGTGCTCCGAGATTTGAGGTACAACTTTCCAAATCCTCCATGGGAATTACAGCATCGTTTCCTTCCTAGGTCTTAATCGGACCTTCACATAGTGGATGCTCTGTATTAGTTGTATATCTACACAGACAGAGGTGTTGCTGTGAATTCTTCTTCACTCCCTGTCTGCCTACTGCCTATTTCTTCATCGTCTTGAGGCTGTGCCATGAATTCTTAGGTGAATCTTTTGCAGTGTGTTATGGCTAGCACTTGCAGTGGGAGGACTTCTCACAGTTTTGCTGTGTTTTATGTTTAAAGCATGTCCCTCGTACTCAACATATATCTTTAGTGTGCTAAATAAAAATCCTGAATTATTGTCTGTGGTTTGAATTGGGCCTTTGAGATAACTGCGTGCAGTGCAATTTCTGCTATTTTAGAATATAACTTTCCTTCCTAATGTTTACTTACTGTTTAGCTCATCTATTTATTGTTTCTTTCTTCCTACCTTGGTGGGACGGAAGTGAGTAACTTTATGTGCGCATTATATCTCCGCAATTGGCTCACGAGCTATAAACGTCCCCATTTCTTTCATTGGCTACTTTAGGGTTTTAATATACAAGTTTTGACTTGTAGTGGTTAAGTTTTAAATGCTTGGGGAGGTGCAATAACCTTGCAAGAATAAACTTTCATTTCCTCCTTTGCATTTCCTCTTCTATGTGCTCTTTTGTTTTATATGCTTCAAATTTGAAAGTACATTTTTATTATTTTTGCTCTGAACCATTCCTTTTCAAATTGCAATATTTGAAGTCCTTCCATAGTTGTTGATGAGTCTGAAACTATTTTCAGAATAATTCTAAAAGTCTATCGTTTTAGCCTCGATTTTCATGAACATAGTTGCATCTTCACAAGTGACAAAATATGTTGTTATTGTTATGGAATGAATAGAAAAACACCTTGAGAATCTAGCTGTTTTAAGTCAGAGAATAATGGAATTTGCAAAAATATAACACCATGACACTTCATATTAAGCTCTTTTAATTTTTTTATTTTTTGGTGGAACTGGGGATTGAACTCAGGCCCTTGTACTTGCCAGGGAAGCACTTACTCCACTGAGCCATCTCCCTGGTCCCAAGCCATTTTAATTTTAAAAGATGGTTTTTTAAAAACATATGTCATGTACTGCATCATTCTTATTTTACATAGGGAATATGTGAAATATATATTTCATTTTTAAATTTTAGTTTCTAATATGTTAAATATGTTAATAATTATGGTTTTATAAATGAAATCTGTTTGGGATTTCTGAAAGGATAGGTTTAATGTGAACTTTTAATACTCTGATTTACGTATGTCATGACCACTACCTCTCTTCCACCTGCCCACGTACAGATACCCAATTCTATAAAGTATCATGGTCCTTAAAATTGAAGAATTATCTTTAATTATTTTTGAGCAGTTTGCTCCCAGTGTCCCTCATTCCCTCTTGTTTCTCTGAGTGTCTTTACACCATCTTCATGCTGAAAGAGGGCTAGGGTTAGCCTCCATCCTTGGCATGCCTGGGCTCCCCTCTCTTCACCACAGTTTTGCTGGTAGAAATCGCCAGCCCCAATGCCAAGGGTGGAAGACTGAGCTGGTTAGTTATGCCTTCAGAAAAGGAAGCAGTTGGATTAGAAGCTGAAAAGAAACAGGGCATCCATCTTTATTCTAATGTGCTGAAAATGCCCTTTCATGTGCATTCCAACAACACAAATTAATATTTCAACTTGAGATTGCAAGTAAAATGTGTATTTTAGCACTGACCTCAAATCTTTTAAGATCTCTTTTCTTGGGCACCTACAGATGTCAACATTTGACAGCTGGAATATTTCATGGAATTTAAAATACTAACTTAGGTAAATGGTATTCTAGGTTTTTTGAGAAAAAGATAAAAGGAGGTAGTTGGCTGAACTTTTATGTGTTCCCTGGTATTTATGCTGCCAACAGCAGCACCAACAAGCCTTACTAGAAAATTGCCATTTTTTTATGGGTTGCCTTAAGGAGATGGTACATTACCTTGTTTGAGCACAGTTTTCTTAGAAATTTTAAATGGGCCTCATTTCTTTTTTTTGTTTTGTTTTTGTTTATGCCTTTTTGAGACAGGGTCTCATTATGTAGTTCAGGCTGGCCTTAAGCTCATTTTGTAGCTCAGGCTGGTCTCGAACTCAGAACAATCCTCCTGCCTCAGCCTCCTGAGTGCTGGGATTACAGGTATGCACCACCACACCCAGCGGGCCTCATTTTTTTTCTTCTATAATCCTAATGATTTGGACCTGTGTTTACAACAAATTCAAGCCAAGAACTCAATAGAAAATAAAACACAAATCAAAGTCTTGGAAGAAAAGTAAGATCAGTCTCAAATTATCCAATACCTAACAAACACACGTTTAGTAAAATGCACCCCTTAAGAAAAGTAGAAGCTACCAGAATGTCCATTGTGGGTGGGAACTGGAGGAGGTTGCTTGTAGAAGAGGGAGAGAGGAAATGATTTGGAACAAAGGAACTGTTCTCACAGACTGCAAATCCATTTCCTCTGTGCATTTGAGGATTTCCTATTAGTAGTTTTCCTCTTGGTGTGAGTCTTCTTAGCAAGCCATGGTATAAGTCAGGCTTCCACTCCATGTGCCCTGTGCTAAGATGAAATCTGAGTCCTGAAGGATCTCTCAGGACCTGCCTCAATCTATTTATGCTGGAAGCTGCAAAAACCTCTGAATGGATAATTTATTAGTAGTAGACATTTATTTCTGTCAGTTCTGGGAGCTGGGGAGTCAAAGATCTCGATGCTTGCAGGTTTGAATGTGGTGAGCCTGTTCCCCATGGTGGTGTACTGAGGTGCCCTCCTATTAGAAGAAAGGGAAATGTGGACAACCCCCCTGAACCCATTCTGTCAGTCACTCATCCCATCCTCCCTCAGGGGCTTCCACTCTTAATCCCATCATCGTGTGAATTCTGGGAGACATCCAACCACAACACTACTCAAGTTCATAGTATCCTTCCACTCCCTACTTTCTCTCCTTCCTTTTGCTTCTGGTCCCATGAGATTCTATTCAGCCTTCAGAGACATCCCAGTGACAGACCACACACTCCTTGAAACCATCTCCTGAACTGTAGGTGGAACTAGGGTCCTTTTGTTTGGTGCAGTGGGAGAAAGCACTGTTATTATTACAATGCAACAGCTGCTTCCTTGGCTGTTTACTTCCCTGCGCCCCTCCGGAGCTGTGCAGAGGGTTACTGCCAGGTGTGTCTCTCATATGCTGCAGGCATGAGTAGAACGTGAGGTTACAGGGGCTGATCTGAGGAGCAGGAATCAGGAGACCACACACCTCTGAGGTCTCAATACCCTCACCCTCCATCCCCTTGGCCAACCCGCAGGATGCAGAACCTGCAGAGTTCTGCTGCTGCCCCTGTTCATGGATACAGAGACAGGAACATTGGGTTTTTCTCCTCCTAACAGACTTGCTGACCCAAGAAGCCCCCTTGTCTATGTGAATTCTTTTGAGAGAACTCTTATATGTGAAGTTTATTCTTCATTAAGCTATCCCATGGGTAGAATTTATTTAAGGGAAATTGACTAGTCTCTTGGTAGCACGCTATAAGGAAAGGCCACGTGTGGCTGAGCCATTCTCTCCCAAAGCCTTGCACACAGGTGATCTGGTGGCACAGCAGAAGCTAACATGTTGGTCAAGGGGCTGATAAGGACAGACGTGTGTGTCACCAAACTCAGGACACGTCTGGGAGTCTGCAAAATTCATGCTCAGCATCTGCTGGATTAGAGCACAGACATTCCTTTTGGGTTATCACATCAGTGACTGAACAATGAGTTCAATCAGTATGCCCTGTGTCAGTCTCCCACTAAGGCTGGACATTCCCAGCCAGCTGTCTGTCCTTGGGACAAGAAATGCTCCTTCTTTCTTGAAATTCCTGTCAGTATGTCCCCATTCTGTTTGCGTGACTTTCCGTCCTTGCCCAAGATGGAAACCTCACATCCAGCAGCTATTACTTTCGATATTCCCTAATGTATTATCAAAAAAAGTATTTTAAAGGTTTTAAACATCGCTTTTATGGGCTAATTCTCCAATGTAAATATACACTGCTAATACTAAGGAAAACAAAGACACGCTGCCAATTATCAGGCAAGTTGTAGGTACCCCCTTGGCTCTGCAGGTAGCAAAATTTTAGTATTCTAAAGGTGAGCAGAAAAGAGGGCATGCTGGTTTGCTGCTGTCACTGCAGTTATTGTAAATTCAGCTGAAGACCTAGTGTTATGTCATTGATCCAGTTCATAATGTGTAAACCAGAGGGCGCAGGATAAGGACCTGTGCTGGAAGTGACAGGATACTATGTAGCTCTTTATTTGTAAGACTCCTCCAGAGAAGACATTTGTGACTTCAATTCCAATTAGTCCAGGGTGAGAGCATCCAGAAGACACCCTCAGGAGGGACTTTGGTCCTTCACTTACAAAGACAGGAAGTGGCTGCCAGTTTCCAATGTTCAGTAGCTTAGGTTTTTTATGACCTCAGCAACTGCTTGAGAATACTTCCTCAGGGTTTTTTTCTGTCTTAAGCTTACCTCTGCCTGTTTAATGGCTACTACATTCCTCGGTTTAAAGGGAGTTTGGGAAATCACTTCGTTACAGGATAATAATCTTCATTAGTCATGAGTTTTCATCAACAAGCACCTGTATTAAACCTTATTTCTTCACGGAGGTTTTTGCATATTATTTCAGTTGAATGCAATCTACCTTGTTCATGCCAACAGACATTATGAATAACAAGCATCAAATATGAAAGGTGAGACTAATAAAATACAATTTGAAGGAAGAAGATCAACTTTCCTGTAGTTCTTGGAACTTCTTGAATTCTCCCCCTGTAGTCTCATTCACTGACCACTGAACTGCAAAATTAACTCTCACAGCAGGTAGGGCCATGCAGTATTGTTTTTGAAAAAGAAAGAAAACAGAGAAAAAGAAAAACAAAATTTGCTAGTTTTTAACCTCAGAATCAGAAAACTTAGGAAAATGGAATATATAAATCCCTGTGAACAGAGTCATAAGTGTATTTTACAATTGTCAGGCATTAAAAAACTATGTTTCTAAGTAAAACACATTTATGTTCTCATAGTCCTCATTATCACCCCATCACTATATTGTCACTTAATGCCTAAATCATTCCAAGTTAGGCATAAGCTATTGGAAATATTCAGAAGTTGAGTTATTGGGTATTAATCAGGAGAAGCAAAGTTTTGTTATGGTAACAAAATGATTCTAAAAATCTTAGTGGCTAAAGTTAACAAAGATTTATTTTATATCCTTACCACTTTCCTAAGGGTGGTAGACAAGGGTGATGTGTCCTTCATGGTTACCCATACTTCAGGCTGGTAACAGCCTCAGATGGGCACATGGTTTTGTGGCGACCACAGGAGACAGAAGAGCTTATGAAAATCCTGCTCTTTCTCTGTGGGAAGCAGCCACAGTAACTCATCCCACTTTCCCTCACAGATCTACAGCCAAGCAAATGTTGCGCCATCACTGCTTTTTGAAGACAATGCTGAGCCCTACTCCGTGCAGGGAAAAGAGTAGAGAAGAGGGGTGCGGTGGTTGTTGATGCTGAGCATCACAGGAATAGCCGGTTGGTAGAGAATGCAGTTACTAGAGAACACAGAAGGAACTACATGGTAACCACACCTTACATCAGTTTCCAAGCTGAGCACATGTGTGTGGTGAAAGGCTTGGGGCCTCTGAGCTCACTCATGGGTGGCTCCCAGGCTCTTAGTTAAGCCATTAGCTCTTCAGGGCTCTGACTTGTAATTTCATGTAGTTATTAACATATTATACAATTGTTAATATATTATCAGCTGAAGATTGCACTATTCGTTATTTTTCCCAGTTGGACTTGTTCTGGGGTTCTTCTCATAGTGCAACACGGTACTGAGGCTAAGCTCTTTTCTTAAATAATTTTACTTCTGTTATTTAGACTTTTTTTTGCTATTGTCCCATGCTCATGCTTGTGAGCTTTTCCTTTGTTTCTTTCTTCTGGCTTTCAAATCCATCCATTATTTATTTTAAAAATCCAATCCGAAAGCAATGTAATTGTGAATTTTAGGTCTAAAACTTCCTTTGGCTATTTATACATTCTGTTTCTTTCCTGAAATTCCCTGTTTCTGTGGGTTTCAAGCAGATTTACTACAGTCTGCTGGAGCACACTCATGTTGGCTAGTTTATAGTGCTCCTCAGGTAATTCTGGAATATAAGTCACCCCAGCTGTGATGATTGACAACTCATGGTCAGTTTGTAACACCAGCATGGCAGTGGGTGTGGGAGCCCCACCTGAGACTGTTGCCAGCAGCATAAAAGGAAGCTAGAGAAGAAGAAGAAGAAGAAGAAGAAGAAGAAGAA